>VUQG01013391.1:33521-74779 GCA_015106755.1 Etia nguti
CTAACAAAATCCCCTTCGGCACTGAATGCAGTTTCGATGTTCCTTCCTTATGAACAGTACTGGCCTGGAGGTGTGTTCCTATCTAGTTAACCCATGATCCCAGTGGTGTGTCGGATATTCTTCACCAGTAAAATGTCAAGGTTGGCGGTTAGATTACATAACCGTGTGTTTGTGTGTGTGGGATGCTGTGCGTGTCAGTGTTTGCGCGGAGTTTTGACATGTGTGAATGGGAAGGCATGTAGCTTAGAGTTTGTGTGTTTGCGTCGCACAAAAAAAAAAGCATCTAAATGGTTTGTTTCAGCCCACACTTCAGACTTTAACTATGAATATTGCAACATCCGGCAAGATAAAGCATCCCCGGTGTTTACCCTCCACCCCTCCCCTCTAAGTCATAATCAGTGGCCTCTGCGTAAAAATCGGCATCCCTCGATCGCCATGTGGAACCTGGGAGCGTAATGATGCTCGTGATCCGGTGTGAGCAATGGTGTGTGAAGCCCAGGGGCAGACGTGATAACGCCAGCGTTAACGGCGATCCTGAGCGCTAATGTAGTGTGATCGACAATACATCTGGCACCAGAAAATAAAGGGGGAGGGTGGGGGGATTTTGTGAGAACAAAGGGCAAACAAACCTAAATGCAAAAAGCGATCATACCGGGGTCGGAATGTTTTCTGAAGTGTGCATGTTAGGCACGGAGTGCGCGTGTGCCGTATTATGAGCCTGGCTTTCAATTTCAAAAACGTGCCGATGCCACGGCGCGCACACTGCGGCATACGCCTGAACAGATTCTTTTCTTCTTTTTACTTAAATGCCCCGCAATTATATTTACAGCTGACTTTCTAGGGAGTGTGATGGGTCGGAAACAGCAGATGCAAAATTCTTTTTTAATGGAAACGATACGGGTATGAATGAATCAATCAGTGACAAAAGGCACCAAATACGCATTTGGTGTCTGAAAAAAAACGAATATTTTGATCTTATGCCCTTGCTACTGAAGCCTGATGGTGTTCATGTGACAGATCTTCGGGGTGCATGATTACACTGCAGATCTGTAAGCAGCTCTGCTCCGTCCTCTGTTCTCTACACCCCGGTGGATCCCTTCACACTCACCTGTCTTGGTCAATAGTGCCGACATGCTCCACGCTACGAACAGGACACTGCAGATAAAGCAGACCTGCACGAATAACATCTCCCTCCTCTTGCGAACTTTAAATATCTTCGCAATTATTGTCTTTTTGGAGGGGGTCGCGGTGTCAGTGTCGTGCTGCTCCATGCTTCGCACCTCGGCCGGCGGCCACTTTTTGCGTCCTTGAGCCGAAGAAACTGCCACCTCGCTTGCCTCTTCACACGGAACACAACCGGGATGTGACCCTCATTTCAAGCCGTGCGCAGATGGAAAGTAGAGTAAAGCGGACAGTTTTTCCCCCCTTCTTGTCTCCGATGCTGAGATGATGCCGTTCAGCTGCTCGGGACTGGTGACTGGGCAATGACAAGGCGGTCAAATTCCGATATATGTCTCCAAATCAGTTCAGTGGCGCCCCTGAATTCGGATTCTGCAAAAGGACGTGTGTCGGATGGGTTCCTTTTGCAACCTGCATCCTGTCCCGTGGAGAGAGAAGAAAAAAAATCAGCTGCAATTGCTATTATCTATCCGTGGCAGCCCGTAGTTTCTGTGTTTAGCATAAAATGCGTCAGTGTTCAGTCACAAAGGTGGAATCGCTCAGCTGAGCCGTTTTTGCAAACCACACGCACCTGCGCCTGTTAAGTGAAAGCAATCCGTGTTCATCAAGGTTAATTGTTAAATTCAGGCAGCAGTCGTGCCGCTCGCCTCGCTTGGGCGCCTCCCCCTCCGCATGAAGTCCTCCTCAGTGCAGGAAAACCGTGATGATGATGAGAGAGGACCATCAGCTTCCCTCCTACTCTGTGCCCTTCATCCCCTCCATCGAGACCGGGCTCCTTTAACTTTCCTGAGTACTGCATGTGCAAACAGCCAGTGGGGGGGGGGGAATCTTCCTCCTTCTTTCTCTCCACTGTCCACTTAAGAAACAACTGGAGCTGCTGATCGATCACATGGAACTCCAAACTCACGCGATCTCTTACATTATTTGACCGTCGAGTAGGCAAGCCCGGTCATGCTGTTTAAAAGAAAGCCTACCCAGAAAACCCCTATCCTATCCCAGCACTGCTGTGTTATGAAACCAAATCTAATATCTACTGGGTCCCTGGCACAGCCCCTTTAATAACTGCCCTGCAAGTCACCTGCTGTCCTTATTTTCACACCATCCTGAATAAGTGAGGTGATGGATCTTCTGCTTATTTCTCTCAAAAATCTGCAAATATAGAATAAATGTTTATTTTTTTAAATTTGCATTTGTGCTTAAAAAAAAAAAAACATAATGGCTTTTGCTTCTCATAAATAAGGGAGCATTCACATGTACAGTACTGTGCGTAAGTCTTGAGCTACCCCTCATTTCTTTATATTTTATTAGGAAGAACACGGGAATAGGTGAAGGATTTTCTTGAAATGTGTAAATATACATGAAAATACAGTATATATATAAGACAACACAGCCTGAACTCTTGTAGGCAAGCTTTCTTTAAGTATTCTTTGGGAATAGTTCTCCAGGCTTCTTGAGTGACATTTCAAAGCTCTTCTTTACCTTTTGTTCTGTCTAGATGAAGCAGCCAGTAGCTCAGGAGGTATAGCAGGTCCGACCTGCAGACCAGCAACCTTACTAACCGTGAGGTTTGTGGTTTTCTCTCTAGCATACAAAAAATACAAAATAAAACAGAAATGAAACTAAATTACAAATTTGGGAGTGAACTGGAATTCAGCTTACAGTGAAATGAATAGGCATAAACCACTCACTGAAGATCCTTGCTCTCAAGTAGGGTTTGATAGTTAGCAGTCTTGCATACAGGGCATCTGTGGACTCCATGGATTCCATGGCATCTCACAGGTGAAGATCAGTGGTCACTGAGCACCTGCTGTATTTGTTGTATTGTTAGCAACTGAACACGTTGTTTTGTGTTATGTCGAAATAATAGGATGCTGTCATTCTTTTGACTCTAAAGCATACAGTGCTTTTGGGATTTAAAGCTAAAGGTATTTAATGCTGTGGTTAGGATAGTGCACCAAATTATTATCCAGATATTATACCTTATGCCCATCTACTGTTGTCTCACGCAGCTCAAAGAAAAGTGAAATTCAAAGTTATTGGCTCAAAAGTTTAAACTCTCATTAATATATTCAACTTTGAGGTTGTGTTAGTGAGCCACCCTGCTGTTTGCACTAATGAAGAGCCTTCCAGTTGTATTTATAGACTGCTCCTAGAATAATTGAGTCGCTTCCCACAGCTAAATGTTTAATTTACTTTGAATTTGAAGCTGATGATGTTTCCATGAACATGTAGAAAAAATTTAAATAGACAGCCACACACTTTGGGAAATAGTGAAATGATAAAGTCAGTTGAGATGACGAGCTTTGCTTAACATAAAGCCTGAAAGCAGTGAGACACAGCAACCTAGGTCCAGTACACAGTAAATAAAAGGTTAAGCTGTATCTTTAATTAAATGTTGTCACTGTAAAAGATTATATACACTATAAGCTAGGCTAACCCTGGTGGCACAAGCTTTCTTTTTGCCATACAAACATAAGAGGGGCAACGGTCTTTTTTGCTAGACAGATAATAAGCACTGTTTCATTAACACTCAAGTGCAACCTTGCCCTCCAATTATAAACAGCACGCTCTTGTTGGAGGACTTGTGAGACTACAGAGCACAGTCTGCCCCAGCTGCTGCCTCCAGGCCTGCTGCAGGTCACCTTAGCTGCCAAGATAACAGACAGGAAAGCTGCTGCACTCTCAAAGCCATCAAAATGCACAGGTTGACAGGGCTGAAACGGCATGTCAACTTTTTACCATCACCATGGCTGCCCACTTAAGCAAAAACTGAACCGCATGTAAGAGTCAAAGGCCTCACAGTCAGGCACAACCTCCAGCAGACCAGGGTTATGTAAGACCAGGACTGTCCTGTCCATACAGTACGAGGCCATCCTCCAAAAACAATTCCAGTCATCTCCAAGAAGCATCCAAGATGTGTGAAGGGTGCTATTTAAGCATGGAAGGCGATCGAAGGTTATTAGTTGGGGCTTTCTGAATCTGTTGCCAGGTCTTGTCTTTATCCTGCAGCTTGGGTCTTCTGCATGCGCCCGTACACATCAACATGTGCGACTCATGCCCATGCCAAGGGATTAGTCCCCTTCAGGCCCCTGCCCGCACAGCAGGCAGGCAATCGGGGAGCAGCGCCAGGGCCTGCTTACAGAGATTTAGCTCCTGCTGTACACTCCCTGCCTTGGTGAAACATACATATGGCTTCCTTTGCCTTCTACAGGACCCAGCGATTGCCCCCTGATCTGCAGCAGAGATAATAATGTGTGCGAACTGTGGTTTTAGCCGCGGAGAGATAGTGAAAAACTGGCTTTGATATTAATGCCAGGCGTGTGTCATGTCCTTGCTCTGCAGATCACTAATGACTTGATGTCAAGTGTGTTTACAGTGTTGCACAACAATTGCAGTTTGACTCAGCGTTGCTCATTTAGGCTTCCAACTCTGTTACTGCTGCGATGATTCGTGTGGTTTATTCACTGGTTTGATGCAGTGATTAAATCCACTCTTTAAGGGCATTACAGCTGAATCACTTTACATCATGTGAACATATTTAATTAGGCCTTCCAATCAAGCACCATCAGCACATGCCAGTTAACCAGTGCATGTTGCATGTCTTTTCTTAAAACTGTCAGAATTGTTTTCAGCTCATACTCTTTGAGGGGAAAAAGGGGAAATTAGGTTTATTCCTAGATTTCAAAAAAAGAGAGCTTTTCTCCCCATAGTCCCAAAGTGTAACATTGGATTCTTTGGGTTCCTTCTCTCTAACATTGTATGATTTTTACTTCATAGAGTAAAGGGCTTTGGGATGACTGTTGTAATCTGGCACTATATAAATCAAATTAAACTGAAGAAAATATAACAAATTAACTGAATTGAAGCTACCCTAGTCCCATTATGTCAATTAGGCACGCAGATACACGGGAAGTAGTTTTCAGGTTCAAATTTAACCTCACCACACGGTCCTCAGCTTTTCTGTAACATATCACAATGGTCCCTGTGAGTTAGAAATTTTTCCCACTTATCCTGTTATTAAGCCTTCTTTTATTTTGTTACTTTTTTCTCAGCACTTTAAAGGCAAAAGCAACTTTACTCCTTGGACAAACAAATTAAATTTTTGGCCATTACAGTATATTTAAAGGCTGTATTGTTGGAGTCTCAGCCAGGTAAGAACAGTATCTTTTACTTGGTAATGTTAGGTATTGTCATCAAAAACGACTTGCACGATGGAATCAGTTTAGCTGTCTTTATGACTCTTCTCTACTTGTGTCACAGCATTTCAGAAGTTTTAGCATAAATAAATCAGGACTTTAGAGTTTGCATTCCTGTGGGACAGCTAAGTTTAGACTTTTGCTATATTTCTTCTGCACTTTTAATTTACAGTTGCTCTTTGGTTAGGTTTAGTGAACAACACTACTTGGATAGGTTCAGAAAAGATTATGGCTTAGATCAAAACATGAAATTTCACATCCTTTTTACATATTAGAAGGGAAGTTTTCCTTTTATTTTCTGTGTTATAACAGTGACACCAGCAGAGAACATTTATCTACTGTCTCATACAATTCAGACACTGAGGAACTTTTGTTGAGAATTCGCCAGTGTGCTAAAAAACCGCACCAAGTGATCTGTGTAGAGCTTTGAAAAACTAAGTACACAATTAAATAGCTTAAAGAACCACCTTTAGCAACAAAAGCTTGAATTAATCGTGGCCACGTTGCAGCATCATTTCAGTTCATTGAGGTTTGGAGCCATTCGTTTATGCACAGCGCTACAGCAGTTCAGTCAGGTTGAGGTCTGGACTTTGCATTTGCTTTCAACAAATATGGTGCAGAATTATGCGTCTGGATGGATATTTCCAAATCAATCGTTCTTTTCATTTTGGTCAAAGGCAGTTTTGCAAACTCAGGCTGTGCTGTTCTTTGAAGAGAGCAGATGATTTCTCCTGGCAACCCTTCTGACCAAGTCATACTTTTTCAATCTTTTTTCCAGTTGTATTGTCATGAACTTTAACAATGCTAACTGAGGTGGTTGTCATATTTGGAACTGAGAAATCAGACACAGCAAACTGACAGCAGTTTTACAGTGATTTACAGTCTTGTAGCTTGAACGCAACCAGGAACACTGTCAGAGTGGAGATATGGAGTTAAATGTAGCGAAGGTGAGTTCAGTGAGATCTTGTAATTTTTGTGAACTGTTTCAGTGGCTTTCTTGAGCCCTGGATGAGAAACAGTGAAGAGTGGGCAGGCAGGTGAGTAAATGGTAAGCACAGGAATCGACAGAGACTGGCAGTTGCACCACTAGCCACTACCCTGGTGTTCAGCACCATCCAGCTTTTATATATCAGAAGGTTGGTGAGATAACTCAGAACAAGTGTGGGAAGAACATGCCGAGCGAGAGAGACTCTGCCCACATGAGGGCCAACATGGAAACAGCAGCCCACAGTTTGTTTTGTTTTTCATTTCATCTTTTTTATTTTATTTATCAGGAGCAGAAAGTTTCATTTTCAAATACTTCATAAGTTTTCCAGCTATAGGCTAAATAAAATCAAATTGTAAAAAATCTGATAAATCTCATATTGTACCCTCCCCATTTTCTTTAATATGTATATATATATATGATACAAAAAAAGACAATGCCAGTTGTATTATAAAATAAAGCACATAGTGTAAATAGAGGACACCATTTATAAGCTGGAACTGGTAGCTGATTCTACTGAAGCAAATTCGTGCCTGTGTGATGGATCGTGATAACCAGGTGACACTGAGCCAAAGGAAGAAGCTGGACTCCTTCCATTAATGCACTGCTGGCATTGTAACTAATATTTTACCAATCAACTGAAGCTAGAAGACAGATGGATGGAGAAATATCCCAAGCTTTGAATGTTTTTTTCCCCTCTCAACCTGAATTATTGCCGAGCCCACTTTAGCCACCGGCTGGTTGTAGAGTACAAGCTTGGTGTGCATGCACTCATACAGAGCCAAACTATCTCTGGAGACCTGCTGATTCTACTTTTTGCGAAAGCTTCTCATCCAGCTGCAGGAAAAATAAAATATTCATCATGAGTGTTGAACATTCGGTGGCTGCACCACAGGTTTATTTGTATGCCTGTTCAGGTGTGAAGAGTAAACAGGCCAGAGACGAGCAACAGAGAGTCTAATCTGTGTATTCTGGAGGCAGCAGTCATCTTGTGTACTGCTCTCTTCATCTTCGAGGACATGAAAACCCACCCTTAGCGCTTTCGACAACAAAAGGCAGCACAGTCAACCCCAGACAGACAACATCAGTGGCAAACACTACGATACACTGCCTTAAAATGGGTGCAGTGGGGGACGATAGGACCTAAAAACAGCAAAATGATGTGATGTGTATTTCATCCCTGGCGAGAGAAATTAATTTTGTTTTCTTTTTAAAACTATTACATAACACATAATAGGCGTCAAAGTGGTGTACAGTAGGTGGCTTCTGACTTGAGAGTAAAACCTCCACAGAAACTATTTGTCCTGTTAAATAGCAGTAAAGTGCTAGAAGCCAGATTTGCCAGCTCTTATCTCTTAGTTTATAGTTTCTCCGATAACAACAAGAGTTTCTTACTGTAAAAAATATTATAGAACATGAGCATTAAAGTACAATACTATTACCTGTTTGTGTTCCATTATACTGTTGTTTTAATGGTCCTACTGTAATCTCCATAAACAGCAAATTGTAAAATGTATCAAAGTAATGTATAGTAAATGGAATGTTTAGAAAAACGCTATTCCTCATGCTGCACCATGCCCCTATTCATGCTTCACTGTAAAGACAATGTTACAGTATTTAAAATTCAGCCACACTGAAGATGAACGCTGGCTGTAGGTCATAAATCTCCATGATCATGTTGCTAGCTGAACCTTTCTATTTGCCACACAGGCACCGGAAATCACAACCTACATCTGTACATACAGAACTGTACATAATCCAAACCACAGTTTTTTCTTCACATTACTAAACGACGTGGTTATAATTAATGCAACAGGATTTCATGCAGATGAGCTGCAACAGACTCAGACTTGTGTGTCACTGAACTGGTGTCTGTCCAGTTGTCAGTGGTGTTCCCCAGGGCTCTGTCTTAGGTCTCCTTATATTTATAATTATTATCGTCTACCTCTAAGTCATATTTTTAGGAAATTCACATTTTCATTCTTACGCTGATGACACGCAGCGTCGTCTGTCCACTAAGCTCTAGTCTTCCACCTTGTTCTCTCCGCTGTTTGTTTACTTAAACTTGAATTGTGGTTATCTGCTAAATTCCTCAAATTAAACAGTGACAAAAAAGTGTTTTTTTGTGGTAGGAACTAAAACTGTTTAGATAAACTCGGTATGTAATGTACGTAAATGGAAGTTTTCGCACTTCTATTTACACAATATTAGTTGTCTATGCCCATTTTTTATAGCTAACAATGCTCAGGGTACATTTTAATTCTACCCTCTCTAGCTTACCAAACAAACGTACCCATATACTTCAAATGTTTCAAAATGCGGCTGCTCATGTCGTTACCAGAATCCCTTCCATAGAACATTTTACTCCTATCCTTCAACACCAGCTTCCTGTAAAATACCACATTAACTTTAAGAACCTGCTTCTTGCTTTCAAGTCTCTCCTTAACTTTGCACCTCCATATCTCTCTGATGTCCTGCATATGGCCACTCATTCCCATACTCTGAGATCCTCCTCCTCTACTAATCTCATTATACCGTCTGCTCGTCTGACTACCATGAGCTTTAGACCTTTCAGCTGAGCTCAGCTTCGGTAAGCCCGTACCCAGGTTAGAACCCAGGACCTTCCTGTTGTAAGGCAACAATAGGAAGGCTAACCTTCAAGCCGCCCTGCTGCATTAACAAAGAGTGGTATACAAAATCCCTCTTATTTTTAAATGTTTGCTATTTTGACGCACAGATACAGCTGAATAGATGCATACCATGAGGCTTATTATATGTGATTGGTTATGAGCAGAACAGGTTGTAAGGTGCTTCTGAGTTAAAACTCAGGTCAAGGATCAACTTTGATGCTGAAATTTAAGTTGTTGCACTAGAATACTTGTAATGCAAGATGTTCATGTTGTTTGACTACTACTATACTATTACTGTACTACCTTATATTAATTAAATGTGTCACTTATGGCCTTTGTGTTCTTTAACGTTATACATTCTGCAGCTTACATCAAAACAGCTTCATCTTCTCAGTAGCTTCTCAACTTGTTGAAAAAGTTTTCTTCTTTTAAGGATCAGGGCTGCATGAAATTGGATCAAGGTATTAAAGATCTGCAGTTCTGCAGACAGTGGCTAAAGGAAAAAGGTTGGCTAAATCTGAGAGAGACTTAACCTTTTATAATGAGCTGCACATAAATAACGTTATTATTCTTTTCTGTCTGTGGGTAGGCATGCAAAGAGCAACCTTTTCCCCTTGCCAGGAAGAGTGGAGATTACCATTCAGGCTGACCACAGAGGTTATGCTAGACGAAGCAAGCAGCTCATTCATTCTGCGAAGATAGCATCAGAGTTGCAGACACAGGGTATAACATCTATATTAATGCAGGAAGCAGTCCTGAAACAGAGGACAAGTGAGGGTGAGTTCATTTACTTCATTCACTTGGAGCTGGAGGTGGAGGGTGCGTGCAATAAAGTCAATGAGCCAGTAGATTTCCCTGCTGTGTAATTTCATCACCCTGCACACCTCCATATTGGACAAAAAAAGTTATAGGCACTGTGTAGGAGGACAATGTGTAGGAGTTGTTAATGTCAACTTTTTATTATTCATAAGCAGGCACGAGGTGCAAAATGTGCTTTTTGATGAAAAAAGCACATTTAAAGGAGCCCTCAGTGGCTTTTGGACTTCATGGTATGTTTGCAAACATTTCCAATTTAGTCTGTCATACTTATTAAAAAACACACAGACTTGGGTATGGAGGGTATGGAGAGACTCTGGATTTGGGTGGGCTTTAACAAAAGATACGGTTTAATTGTGGGAATTGTAAGATTTGGTTTTTTAAGCTTGAGCTCAAAAAAAGAGGATCAGAGCCAGGATTTGTTGGCCTGCTGCAGCAGTTTGAGTGCTGTAACTTTTCTTGAGTCCTACAATTTCCTTGCAGAAATGACTACGTGCCATTTAAAAGACAGGAAAATTAAATCCATCAGCTCTTTGGTAGCAAGTCTTGAGCCTTAAAGGGAATTTCCTATTTAACCTGCAAGCAACCTTTGCAGAGATGTGCATCTCAGATATAAGCTTTCTTGAGATTAGAATCACATCTTATAATCTTGATATGCTTCATCAGGTGATCAACATGTCAGAAACAAAGGCTGAATTGCAAACCAAGCCAAAAAGGCATCAGGAAACTGTCCTGAAGAGAGCAGAAGGCTCACCATGTGGTGCTTGTGGGAGTGTGATTGATTGCATATCTGTTCATTATTACTGTATGCAGCACGACAGTACAGTCACAATTAGGTGACACATGAATTATTACATAATCCAGAGGCCAGTTTTATAGACTGGTTAAGTGATTATGGACCTAATCTCTATAAACAGCAATCTGCATGTGAATATGCTGAATCTGCAGGCAATGGATATCAGGGTGTTTGGTACTGGAAGCTTTCTGGTTTCCCTCTCCTTGTTGTCTGAGTGCTACTAATGAATCGCTTTGAGATGATCAGATAATCTACATTTTTCGCTCGAGTCCCCGTAGATCCGTGGGCAGTCAGGCCTCAGGTCTAGTTTTATTTTTCAGATCACTCAACATTTTCTTTGAGTCATAAAATGCTCACTTATGCTGCGAAACAAGGCAAAGCTAGCAGAATGATTGGGACTTTACATTTCACCAAGATGCAGGTCACCACTCACAGCGCTGGCATCTAAACTGAGCTGCTTAAAGATAAACTGTTGGCAGTGCTGAGTCACTTCTCTGGATTCGCACTCCTTGGTCCGGCCTCTACTAGTTTTCACATCACCATCATTCACTGCAGATGATTCAACCTTATTACACGGCCCTGTGGCATGCTGGAGAGTTAGGAGAGGCGTCTGCAGCGGTAAACACAGGCAGCTAATCTTCATCATGTTTACAGAACTCGAATTAATCATCAGCAGGGTCTCCTCACAGCTCTAAAGGTGGTGTCAGGCATGTCACATCAGATAAGGGCGCTTCCCTCTGATGTGCTGAGTGGAAAGAGCAGGCCAGCCAGGTTGCATTCTGCTGACTGGCTCGAACCACATGTCAGGCTGAATGCAGCTTTGCTAAGAGGCTGATACCGCCTTCATCCAAGAGCACATTGCCCGATCCTATTGCCTGTAACGCCTCAAGTTACAGACGAGCAACTGGTCAGGTTTGTTTTTGCTCCAGGAAGAGAAGAATGAGCTGTTTATACTCAAACCAAGCAAAACAATCTCATGTGATCTGACCTAAATATCGACTCACATACACATGATCATTAAGTCATCCACATGTCTATGCCAGGGACTCAGCCAGGATCAGTCCCAGCTATGAATGCACCCCACAAAACACATTGTTTTATCAGAAAGGCAACATAGCAGCAGCAGCATTGTGGACTGTGGATAATCTGGCAGCAAGAGCCATCGTGGATTTGTGCTTGTGAGCATTCCTGCTGTGTGGATGAGTGTGAAGAGCAGGGTGCATTAGAGGATAACCGCTGTAATGGTGTAATTCAGGATTCCTGTTTAACGGGAATATATGTTTATTTTAAAGAGAGGGTGGGCATGAGTGGATCCTTTACTGGAGTGACCATTAACACAGGAAGATGCACAGGGATTACCCATGAAGGGAGGAATTAAGAAGAGAGGAGTTTAAAAGAGAGAGTAAGGGGGGAGAAAATGAAATAAAAGAACTTCTAAGGCAAACACAAACCTTTTACAAGCTAGTTTAAGGTTGTAAATATTGTTTAAAAATTACTCTGTGCATTTTTATTTAAAGGAATGATTCAAAATTTGGAAAAAGTAAAAAAAAAATACACCTGTTGACACGTCTAAAGCTCAATAATTAACATAACACCTAATACCTTGTTTGTTTAATCTATACATAATCCGATGTGTTAAGATGTTAGAAAGTTGTAGTTCACCAGGAAATTACGCGCTATATTTCATTAATCCAGATAAAGGGTGACCCCGTGATCAACCCCAACTACCCTTTTCCAACATCTGTTTTTGAGAAAAAGACTTTCGGAGGACAGAAAACATTTTAGCATTTGACCTTTCGGGAGCATTTCCCCAAGACATTAAGCCAAGGAGAAGAGAGTGCTCATCTACTGGAGCAATTTCTATTAGATGAAAGATGAGTACAGCTCATCTGTGAGAGCACTAATTTCTTAGTATTTTAAACATTTCCTCCCTGCTACACTTTTAGTGCTGACTAATTCATCATGAATGTACTTTACAATAACGCCACCCATAAAACATAAAATCTAGATTACAAAAAGCTCATAATGCAGCACTCTGTAGAAGAACTTGTTTCACTGGTAACTGGTAAAGGGGAACAGCAGGCAAGCGCAGCAACTTCTTGTAAGTCAGGAAATTCTTAAGGTGTGTTCAGAAGGAGAAGCTAATTTTAACCTTGTAGCATTCATGCAAATTGGAGCACTCGTAGCTTTAAGCTACCTGGCAATGAACACAGCCACTTCACATGTAGGAGCATGCCTGATTACGTGTGACAACTCAACCCCAACTGAGTTTTTTTCCTCATGTTTCTCTAGATGTACTCCTTTCCTATCAGTTCTTTGATTCACTGTATTAAATATATGAATAATGCCACAGGATTAGCGAAAGGTTTCAAAAGAAAATCCACACTGAGTGACACCACCTGCAAAATCTGCCTTGTTTCTGTCCAACTCTAAAATGGGGATGTGATAAGTAGAACTACCAAACCCGAAGATGACACCCACTCAATACAGTGAAATTGCTCTCCTGGGGAGTGAGCCAAAAAAAAAGGTTTTCCTTCACACCACTACATATGCACATTTCCTTTCCCTCCTGGCCCAGCCGTGGGTTCACGCTCAGCTCAAAGACTTTCACATTTTACAGAAACACAGCTGATTATTCTAGGCTCTAGGGAGGTTATACAAATGTGATTAAAGCTTCATAATAGAGGGAAAAAAACAACCTTGTTTTGAAATCTCTTGCTGGTTTTCATCATTCTGGTCTATGGAAAAATTGCTTTTTAGGCATCAGGGAAATTTTGTGGATGTTGTTGAACACTGTAAAAAAACTGGCAGCAAAGACAAGTGGCAGCTGCTTATATTGCCAAATAGATGATAATTTTAACCTCTTCACAATGTTCAAACAGCAGTGCCAAAATTCCCATAATGTTTAAAAACTGATTTATTTTTTTGTAACACTCAGTAGTCGTTCATAGAATATGCTCTGTTTCATTATAGGACAGCAAATCCTTCACCTGTGTTTTTTACAGTCCACTATAAAACAATATGAGCCAGCAGCAGCATTGAAACTGACTGCATAATTTCTGATTTCCATAAAAAAATTAATTTGTCTCAATAAATGTGTTTTCTGAAATTACATATTTCCCCTGGAATGAAGCTAACTTGAATCCCCCAGAACAATACTTTAACATTTCACTTTCTTAAATATTGTGTTTGGATAACATACATCAATAGTCTCTTGACAGATATATATAGAAAATTAAATTTTTATAGTAGCTTCATTTTAATGGAGACAGAATATGAACAATCCAGAAAAAAAACATCACATAAAAGTTATAAATTGATTTTCACGTCATTGAGTGTCATTGAGAGTATTTGATTCTCAAGCAAAACACGCCTTAGTATTTGGTGGAGAAACCCTTGTTGGCAACTAGACATTTCTTACAAACTCAGAAGGGATTTTGGCTCCATTCATCATTACAGAAACTCTCTAAATCCTTTAGGTTTCTTGGCTGCTGCTTGGCAACTCAAAGTTTCAGCTCCCTCCACAGACTTTCTATAGGACTGAGCTGGATACTGGCTAGGCCACTGGATGACCTCAACGTGCTTCTTCTTTAGGCTCTCCTTGGTTGCCTTGGTGGTATGTTTTGGGGGAATTGTCATGTTGTAATACCCATCCATGACCCATCTTCACTCTTCTGGCTGAGGGAAAGAGGTCCTCAAGATTTTATAGCCTCATCCATTCTGTCATTCTGTACCCTTAGCAGAAAAACAGCCCCAACGCATAGTGTTTCCACCTCTGTGCTTGACTGTGGGGATGGTGTTATTTGGGTCATATTCAGCGTTTCTGTTCTTCCAAATATGGTGGGTCGAGCTGATACTCAAATTTATTCCTGAATCTTGTAATGTCTTTATCTTTTTAGAGTATATGTATAAAGTTGCATAAAAACCTTCCAAATCTTTCAAATGTCTAGTTTTAGCCATGACTGCTCATTATTTAGAACCCGTGCTTAATCTCAAAACCGGTAAAATGTCATCACAATGTCCATTTGGGCTGAGTGACAGTTCCATTTTTAGAAAAGGATATCATGGGATTTTTGTGCCTTATGTTATGTTTGAATATTGTGTGATTTCATAGAAATATGTCCCCTTTTCACATTATTACATTGATGTCATTGGCATTAAGTGGTCTGCTTAGTGAGGAGACTAGGAATTCGAAAGGGATTAAATTCATTCATCCTCCGATCCACACAGATGAATGGGTATGCACGACCAAGATGCTCCTTTTTTGAGTGCGGTTTGGTGCCAGTGACTACAGCATGAAAGGCACATTGGTGGTCAACCTGGGTATGGGTTCTTGACTTGACATCAACTGGCAGATTGGAGGTGCACATTGGGTGGAAAGAAGCTCTCTTAGTGGCCTCCAGGGGGCAGAGCGGCCTCTCTGCCCCTGGGCGATTCTGCCCTGTGCTCTGGGCTTAGCTGCTCGTTACATTAAAACAGGGGCTTCTGTGACAGAGTCAGCATTATGAAAGCTAAGAGGATTAGCTGATGGACATTTCTGGCGTTGCCGGTCAATTATCAAAATGAAAAGCAGTGACTGGGCAAGGCCTGGCATGCTCTATGGCACAGAAGAGCTCCTCTCTCTCCTTCTCATCTCCACTCTAGCTCTCGATCTCCCACTCAGCTTCTGTCTGTCACAGGTTACTGAGGTTTAGGCAGGGAGGCGGGGGGGGGGGAGAAATAAATAAAGGCGTCATTGGTGCCTTTCCGAACATGACATGGTTATCTGTGAGAGCCACGGATTAAAAAAGAGCATTTAAAATTTAATGTTTCTAAAGTGCAAAACTGTATGTTATGCAACTGTGTATAAACAGGCCTGCACGTCAGCCAGCCATCCATGCTCAAGTCTAACTCCTCCAACCATGTGCATGATCATCCATCCCCACACACACTCCCTCACACTGCGTGCTTCGCTACTGTGTATGTGTGGGCATGTGTGTGACTGTGTACCCCCCTGTGATTGCTTAGCACGCTATGATAATAGGAGGAGTCTCCACCACTGTGATGTCACGCTGCCAGCACGTGTGATGCTAGAGTGTTGGGGGTGATTTGTGGGGAGTCAGGAGGGGGAGAGGGTTTGTTTTGGTATATCCATAAAAGTGACATTCCACAGCTGCCCGTGTTAAGGATCCACCCCGGGGATTCACACAACACTGCGAATGTAATCAGCCGAGTCAATGTGCCACCACGGCTGCAGCGGACACATCACGCCGGCAGTGACACCGTGCCCCCCCTTCCATCCTCAACACTCCCTCTTATCGTCCAGCTTTAATACAAGCAGTCACACCTCACTGGGGCACAGCAGAGGTGAGGCTGTATATCCACGTGTGTCAGAAAAAGATAAGCAAACTGATCAAGTGTTTCTCTTATTATTATTTTAAAGCCAGGAAGGCGACATTTTTGTTTATTTCTTTAACTGTCAGACAGTTACTTAACATATAAAAAGAGCAGTAATCCTGGCTTACTACAAACAGGCTGAATTATATTCAATCCCAATTATCACTTTCAGGGACAATGTCATCTCGGCGCTGTATTACAGATGGTCCTGCTGCATGGGCAGATTTGATATGGGTATTCAGAGGCTGCTTACATACAGCTGAAAAATGTCTCCATCTGGTGTCACTACACAACTAGCTGAACTAATAGGTAGCAAAGTATGTGTACTGATAGACCGATCAGCATATGTGACACATCATATGCTTTTTTTTGTTTGTTTTATCAGTCTGAAGTTAGTTTTGCTTATTGGGTTATTTTCATTCTTTCACTGGTAAGGTTTATCATTGTTTGGATTTCTGTTTGGTTGGGTTAGGGTGTGTAATTCTCAATATCGGATGATCTGAATTCATCTCAAAGTGTAGATTCTGAGAGAACTAATATGAAGCTCTGGAGCTTTGTCAAGCCCAAACCGCTTCCGCTTTATGAGCAGAAAATTCCAGGAGTCTGGATTCCCTTTCTGCCCTTTTTCAACCGCTCATTGGAACCCTGTTCTCTCTCCTTGCCAGTGTGCCCCTGCAATGCGCAGTGGGTGAAAACATACAGAGGTGGAAGAGAAGATTAACGAATTAAATTGGCCACGTTCTGGATTCAAATCTCCAGGTAGGCTGGTGCCTTTCTGTGTGGAGTTTGCGTGCTCTCCCTGTGCCTGTGTGGGCTTCCTCTGGCTTCCTCCCACAGCCCAAAGAAGTGCAGTGGTGAATCTAAAGTGGCCGTAGGTGTGAATGGAAGGTAGATAAAGAGCTTAAGTGCACAGCATAAAGTCCTGTATGAGTATATGTGAATTACGAATGTGGGCTTGTAGTATAAAGTGCTCTGAGTGGTCAGTAAGACTGAAAAAGCACAATATACATGCCAGCCCAGTAAGGATTCTGAGAAGCTTCCGATTTTACCTTGTATAAGGAGTAATGAATGAGTGAATAAGCAAGTGACACATCATAACTGTAGGACTGAATACCCAGCATTTGATACTTGATAATACATCTGAAGTTCTGGACATTTAAGACAAACAGAAATACATCTTGGAAAAAAAAAAAAAGATTTTTAATGACAGATCTGGAGGCCCAAAACATTTGCTTATATGTGACTGTAAAGAGGGAGGACTTGTACACTACAAGAACCTCAGAATCTGTTCACACAAAGACGTCAGTCCATGGAAGCATCTGCCTTTACCATTATTGATGTAAACTACCAATAAAAAAAAAAATACCTGGAAAAGAAATTATAAAAGGTACAGGAAAAGGAAAATGTACAACACGGTTTGCAGTGAAACAGTCGGAACTGCTCATAGGGCAGAGGTACACGCTTCTTCCCTGGGTAAAGTCCTTGTAAAGGCTTGTCTCTGTATTTCCTTGGTGTGCTCTGCTGCAGCTATACAACAGCGTACTGCTGATACAGCAGCTCCCGGATCTTATAGTAGTCGTCACACAGGCAGCCTTCCAGGCCAATGCGTCCGGCCTCCGTCTGGACAAAGAGAGCGCAAACATGCACAGGTCATCCACCAGGTCCTCGCACGGCAAACCTTCACCAGCCTTGTACGTCACACCAGACCATAAAAACAAATGTGTTCCCCATTCCTTCCTACAAACTTGGATGAAAGTGTCTAATGAGTCTGCATCAAGATTTTACAGTTAAACACCGCACTCCTTTACGAGTCTCGGCTCTTTGATTTCCTTTTCTGGGTTGCATCTATTTTAAGTTCTTGTCAATTATGCAGTTTGTTGTTAGTATCCTGGCTCACTCCTACTTTCTCTTTAGTTCTGAAGCTTTGCCTGTGTTTCTTATTTGCATCTTTTGTCTGAGGTGAGATGTTTTAATTTGCTGCTGGGGCTTTTGTAGCCTACTTACACATGCTGTATTTGTTTCTCTTTGTGTATAAAGTACCATTTGGGGTATTTGTGCTTAAGTAAAGAAACCTTAAAGTACTCAATTTTTCAAGTCTGTCTTAAAAAAAACCGTCAGGTACCTATAGAGTATCAACATTAAAACCAGTTTTCTTCCTCCTGTTCATGCAAATACAATTTAAGACAAAACAGGAAGCAGATTTACAGCCTATTGCTCCCACCTGTGTTTCTCTACACCCCAGACTTTCCCATGACATATAAAATGACATGCTCAGTGCACCGTAAGGAACTGCTTGGGATCCACAATCTATCATCAAACAAATGGAGAAGCACGGTTTGTCGTAATTTTTTGTTAGTGCGTCTCATGCTATTAATTTTCAACTGTGCATCGCTGCATCCGATGGTTCAGAGTCTCATGTCACTATAGCCAGAAGTGTAAAGAGAAGAGGTCTTTCAAACAGCATTTAAAGCACCCTGAAGTCTGATTTTTACCCTTATGTCATTATTTGAAACACTGGCAGGTTTAATATGACTAACTGACTGGTTTTCAAGCTATCTACTATTCTTTCATGGGAAGGAAGGACACTTACTCTGCGGACAGCCACCATGTTGTTGCATACCAGCACTCCTCCCACAAACTCGGCCTGGATGCCCTCTCTCAGCAAGACTTGCTTGAAGTCAGATAGACGAGGCTCGTTGATGAACACCGACTGATGCCCTGGAGTCTGAAGAGACGGTGAAACAGGGTCAAACTTGTCCTACAAAGACTCCTTATTCACTATTTTGGATGCAGACTATCACAGTCACATCACGAGCCCTTGGATACATTTTCTTTCAGGGATCATTACTGCATCACACATTGGTCAAACAACACCACAATAACAGTTTTTATGCACTAATTCTAGCAGCTTCTTGGGCCCAAAAGTCATGCGCTGCTCATGTTGTTTCATTTGCCAAAGTAATTTGCATTACTGCAAGGAAATGAGGCTACCTGTCAAAATGAGCAGCAGCAAAAACAAGCCTTCCGATCACATATTCTCTCTGAGCTGAATCGAAACAAAGCGCCCTATTTAGCATTCGTTCCACCCTCTTTAGCGTTCTTCGCAGTCAGAGGTGGGACCACTCACTCATACAACATCACTGACCCACCTAAATGTTTGGGGCACACTGGGAAAAACAGACTGTGTTTGATCTCTCATTCAAAAATATCTAACAACTCTACAGCAGCAAAATAAACTTGAAAGTGAATATTTGAAGGTCCTCCACTCAAACATGTGTTTAGAACATGTGCAGAGCCTGACACTGGGAGACGAAGAGAAAAAGTTTAGAGCTGGAAGATATACGCGGAATTTTGTGAGCTCACAATTAGGAGACTATCTCAGAGCAGCTAAAGATAGTTCATGAGAGTTGGATGTAGCCCCTAGGCTTGAAAAGTAAAGTCAATGAAAACATGCCTTAAATGGCAATTGATCGACAGGGGGTGAACTCTGTTCTGAGTGAAAATTTGTCCACTCTTTTCTTTCATTTATGACCTCATAAATGTTTTTCTACTTATTTATGATCTCAGTTGCTAATTTTAAGTGTTCTTCAATACTATGTGACAGTTATTTTGCAGGCCAAAAAGCACTGAGTTCAGCTTATTGATGCAGCCGTGCACAGTCCTGATTTTTATGTGACCCCTTGAGGGGAACCCCCCCCCCATAAAAAAGATGAATAGATTAGAATAGAGCTACTCTAGGAGTTACATGAAACAATCAGTCTTAATCCAAGTGTAATTTCTGTACAGCTGTTTTGCACAACCCAAAATTAACATCTCATTTCATATCACAAGAAAACATCATAGCACATTGCTAACCAAGCTAGCTTGCATTATCTTGTCCAAATATGGGCATGGTTGGAGAGGGAAAGAAAGTCAAACTCAAAGTTTTACAAAGCAAAGTTAGAAATACATGGAAGATTGTCCAGCTTTTAAATACAGTCTGTGGATGCATTATGCAACATAAACCTTAACACAGTTTATAGGGCTAAGAAATGTTTATGCATTTTTTTTCTACTCTGAGGAGTCTCAGAGTCTCTCAGAAACTTAATTACTCATAATCAAATAATCAAAAAGAACTGCAAAATCATTCTAGACAGCAAGATTTCTGCTCCCCACCTCGTTTGGTGGCAGTGGTTCCAGCGTGGGAATGACATCACTCTCTTCAGAAAACTCCTTCTCGTCCTCTCCGAACAAGTTCTTCATGGCTCGCTGTGCCGCGACTGCTATGTTGTTTTGGTCAATGCCAAGATCGGGGGCGATGTCCATAGCCAGCTCGCTTTCTTCCGCCTCGTCTTTCACACCCTCCTCCAGTATCACGCCGGTATCCACCTTCACTACACGCATGTCCAGCACACCGTCAATCCACGCTAGCTCCGTGTCTTTGGCCTTGCAGAACTGCAGAGAGCTCACCAAGGAGTCTTTTAACCGCACCTTTACCAGGACAGAAAACAAGATAGTATGAAGACACTGACGAAGACACTGACGAGTCTTGGAAGGACTGGAACACAATACTTTAGATTTAAGGACATAAAACACATTTAAGGTATAAGATCAAATGCACCCATTGCTAAATTTGAAAAGAAAAAAAAAAAAAGACAAATAAACACACTGTATTAAAAATATAATTACACAGGCATTAAATGAAGCTAACCTGGTAGATGTGGGTTTCACTAGTGGCATCCACAGTTTCCTGCAGTTTAGGCGTATAGACTTTGATGTCCTTGCTAAAAGCCTTGCAGGACTCTGCCAGGTCAAGACTGGCTTCTGGTGGCCCATGAACAATCACCAGCTGTCTCGGCTTCATCTGATTGATAATCTTCTTTATGGAGTCCCCGTCAGAGCGACCCTCGTAGTCTATGTACGTGACCCTTGCTCTGTGAAGAAACGGAGATGAGGTCAAGCCTTTGAACACTACACTTGCTAGGATAAGAACTGCACCAGAGACACCAGAGACTTGTTGACTAGACACAACCGTTTTCAGCATCATACAGGTTGATATTCAATCACGTGGAGGTGGATTCTACTGTACTGCTTGCCAATGGCCAGTTAAAATGGCTGAGAAAACACAGCCCAATTATCACAATGATCACTGACCTTATTTCAAGACTTTCTGTACTTGAGATGCATTTTGTGGGGACTACAGACAGATCCTGGTCCATAGGTTCATCTCCATTGGTCAAACCAGATTCTAATTTGCTTTTCTCCTCCTCTGTGGCTTGCAATTCAGGAACCAGAAACTCCTCTAGCCTTTAAAAAGGTAACATTGGTTTTTATTATTATATTATCATTGATAAAAGTCAGAGTTTCACATTAGTGGCCTCCTGGATTTATCACTCATCTGATGTTTTCGTGCATTAGTATCGAGTACCTGATGATTTCTCCATACTCGTCCCATTTGATTCTCTCCTCGTGTGCAGGGAACATTGGATATGACTTTTTGGCCTGTTTGAAGAAACTGCCTTTACGGCTGCCCTCGCCCTTCATCATCAAATCGTGGTGTTTGGTTTTTACTACAGCTGACTGATCCAGATCATCATCCATATCGCTCTCATCGCTGGAGTCCACATCCACCCTGGAAACCCATAAAATAAACATTAATTCTGTACACAAAATCTTAATTTGTCTAGGAGCAGACAACTTATTTTTGCTCGATAGCAGAATATAAATGTTTGTCATAAAAGTGTTATGACTCATCTCGCAGTTACAGATTTTCTTTTAAACAGCATGTTTGAGATTTGCAGTCTAGACCACAGTTTGTATTTTTGATGGCATTTTTTTAAAACCTAATTTGCTGCTGTACTCGTGAACTGACTGATGAAACGTTTTGTAACACCAAAAGCGTCACAGAGAAAATACATGCAACCCTTAAGCTACGAGTCATCTCATGTCTTTTTCTGCATAAACTTACTCTTTTGCTTGTTCAAGTTTTTTAGCAGTTTCTTTCTTAAGTTTCTCCTTTTCAAGGTATTCTTCCAGCTCCTTGCCCTCGAGTTTTACTCTCTTCTTGACCTGTTGTAACGAGAAAAAGTGGCAAATGGATACGGTGCAAATGACAAACTGACACATTTTATTTCTTCCTAAGCCAGGTCTGCATATTAGCATCAGGAGCTTCCCATTGAGCAGATATCCACCCTCTGGAACAGCAAATCAACATTATAACTGCAGGCCTCACCTCCAGATCCAGCATCTTTTCTCCTGGGTTGTCGATAAGGTAGCGAGCTAAGGTTCCAGGTGTGGTGCGGTATGTCAGGATGATGGAATTTTTTGCATTTTGACACCACTGGATAAAAAGTTCTCGAGAAAACCCTGACTCAAGGTCCGGTTGGCTGCAGAGCACCACCTTGGGGCTGGGTACTCGGGCCAGGTCTGCCAGACTGTGGCACAGGGTCAAATGTCGGAACTGGAACGGGTTGTTCCTCTTGTCCTCAAAACACCTCATGAGCTTGTCACTCATCCACTCCACCTACAGAGGATCAGTAATTAATTAATTCATGAATTATAACAATTATGTATTATTTGCTGTGCTCTCTCTGTAACAAAATTAAAGTTTTGACTGGAAAAAACAGAATATTTCAATAGTTTCTCTGATGTGAAAAACAGTTGATGGTACCTGGGACTTTGAGAACTCCACTACATTGTAGCTAACATTGTTAAGCAGAGCGAGTGGGTAAGCTCCGAGCCCAGCATCCTTCGTCCTCCAAATCTGGTCCAGGAGCTGAGCCAGTTCCAGCACACGCCCAGCTGTATCTACGGCAATAAGGACATTGCCATCACCACGCAGGGTCTCCATCACATTGGCTGAGGAAGAACAGAAAAAGAGAATTACAAATTTAAATAATAAAATCTGTAACCGTTAGAATATGGCAGTTTGAACTCACATACTATTAATGTAATAGTGTTAGTGTTAAAGTGCCCTGTGGCTATTGATACGTACTAAGTAGCTGCTCATCTCTTTGCTTGCGACGTGGTTGTACATACGCCGCATTGAACGAGTCTGTAATAAGTAAGGATGGACGGCTGAGGCTCTCCAATGAGCAGCCATTGAGGTGGCTGCAGTACACAGAGAAAAAGAATGCATTAACAATGAGCCTAACTAAAACAATAAAATTTCATTTCACATTAACGTTTTCTTTGCTTACATTTCTCTCTTGTGGTTGAAGTCCACAGCATAAACAATCTCCTCCTCCCCATCCTTCACAATTTTCCAAATAGTGCCTCCAATCATGTGACCGGCTGGAAGAGGAGTGATGGAAAGACCGTGCCCTTTTCCTGTCAGGTAAAAAAAATAAATAAACAATCACATTGTTATATGTGGTGCATAAACGGGGAATAACACCTGACCTCTGATGTTCTGAAAATCACATACCTTTCAAATTGACAATCTGAGAGTATTTCAGCTGCTGGATCTTATCAAAAGCAGCATCCACATCATCAAGGGTGAACAGTGTAAAATCTTCACTGTTGTTTCGGGACTACATGGACAGAAAGAGATAATTTAATAAAGCAATGGTAATCAAGCCAAAAAGAACCTCTGTTAATTAAATCATGCATTACCCACATCCCCTTCTTACCTGATACAGATCGTACATAAACATCTGCCCCATCTTGTAGACGGGAATCGTGGCATAGATAGTACAGTTCAGCCCCAGTTTGCCCACAGCGTATGGCAGGGCTCCCAAGTGTATGGGGTCGGGATGGGAGAGCAGCACAGCGTCGACCTGATGAACATGTCTGGAGAGGGGAAAAAAAAGAGCATTGCAGCAGGTTCAAGTCCCAGAAAAGAGGAGTAGTTTAATTCAAATCTTTATTCAAGAGCACAGTCTTGTCTCACAAGATCAAAATTTCTTCTTTAAAGGAGAACAATACACATTCACAAGGAGTCCGGACAGATAATAAAGCTTTAAATTTTACAAGGGAAATATAGACTTCTAGTGGCCTCTACTTTGAGGACAGTTTGCAATTCATTCAAGATTAGAAGGTGCACAGTTCCAGAAACAAAAGCCAACTAACATGTGCACATGGGAAATATTTAAAGTTGTGTTTAACGCCCCCCCCCCCCAACAAAGATTACATTTCATGAACTGCCCCGTACCCTTAATGATGAGTTTTGACACCTCAATGTATATCAATAAAGATGTAAAAACCATTGAAATAGTTTTTGGGTTTTTCCAAGGGTAACTTAATGGGCAGAGACCACCCTCACCAATTTCTGATGCAAACCCAGTCATTTTGCTCTATAAGCAGAAAACGTGACAGAAACCTCTCAGCTGAGAAAAGAGCTTCAAGGGTTACTTCTGATACTCCTGGTGTTAAGATAACCATTCAAACTGTATAAAAATCACTTTGGAGGTTTCCTGACTTTGCACTACAAGAAGACTTTAAAAAAAGGTTGCTTTTTTTCCCCCTGGAAGTTACAATTCAACCACCATCTCTGAAATCTCTGTAGCTGTATTTATTAGATGTGAGAAAAGATTTTAGGTAGTTTGGAAGCCTCAAAAGTAGAGCTGTCCCTTTTATTCTTGACTCTATAGATGTTCATCCAACTGATACAGTTAGAAATGATGAGTATGAAATTTCTCATTGGTGATAAAGCACTATAATACACAGGCTTTTACAGCTGGAGTGCTGATAGGGCAGTATGACTGTATATATATATATATATATATATATATATATATAATATATATATATATATATGTAGAGAGAGAGAGAGAGAGAGAGGACTACCAAAGGCAAGGACAGACATGAAGGTGAATGTGCAATAACTGCATAGTTAGAATAAGACAGACATCCTTTAATTCTGCACTCTTGCACTACATGACTAAGAATGATTCACATTCACAGGCAGAGATGAAGAACACAACTATTATGTGATTAAAAAGTGCTCGGTGGAAAGCATAATAAAAACCAAACTGGATCATTAATAATTCCCACTCCTCTTCTTTCCACTGTCCCCATCGTACATCATCTGCTTCCATCTCACCCTATCTCTAGCATCCTCCTCTGTCACACAAGCCCTCTTTGACTACATCCATAACTTGTCTCAGTGGTCTTCCTCTTTTCCCCCTGCTTGGCTACTCCATATTCAACATTCTTTGCCCAATATATTCACTATCCCACCTCTGAACATCATCTCAGCCTTACTTCTTTAAATTTTGTCTCCAAACCGCTCAACCTGAACTGTCCTTCTGATCTAACTGTTTCTCCCAGCGAAAATCTTAACATCTACAAAATTGCCATTAGAGTATTAATTAGGATAATTCATGTTGTATATATGTATAGGAAACAGCAATAGACCAAGAATTAGAAGACATGCATTTGTCCAGGCTAATGAAAACATAAAGAAGCAAAGGTTTGGAGTTTGGAAATCTATCCATATATGTTGAACCATCTCCTTGTGCCTTATATTCTTCTACTACAAGATGAGACAAAAAAGTACAAATTCAACATAAGTGAGGTAAATTTGGTGTCTGATGTTCTAATATGTGGTACGACAGAAACCAACAAACAGAACCGTATAATCTGTGGACTAGAAGCTTTTTACTATAGTATTATAAATGATGGGCTACACCTGGACCCATCTAGAAAGAATGGCCCAGGACAGAAATCTCTGGCGGCCCGTACCCTGGGAGGGGTGACGGGCAGTAGTAGTAGTAGTAGTAGTAGTAGTATTATAAACCTTCTTTTGTGGCAGTAAAAAAGTCGGTACAATCTTTCTTTCCCCTACTTCGGGGTGGGGAGGTCAGTCATCAATGAACCAGACTACTGTGGGTGTACTGTGTTTAGTGAGTTCATAAAGGCACACAGATGTAAGTTGACCGGTGATTCTAAAACTTTTTGCTACGAGTTTTTTAAATTAGAAACATCAACTCTTTTTGAAAGACTGGCGGTATACCGACCTCTTCATAGCATCTATGATGTCCATGGAGAAGTTCTCATCCCAGCCGCAGTCCAAAAGGAAGCGGAATTCATCCACCTGCAGCAGGTAACAAAGGGCAGACTCCTCCTGAACCCCTGACACGGCTGTCAGCTTGATAATGGACGTCATGGTTCTTCAGTTGTCGCGCTGAAATATAAGAATTGTGCTTGCATGTTATGCTCACCACGAAACCTTTCCCACTTACTTTAAGGCGCGTGGCTCTTTATGTGTGTGAGTGCGACTCTGCGCAAAGTCATTCAATTTAATCAACAAAGAAAACAAAGAAGAAGAAAACCACGATTGGAGTTTGCCGTTAAACTGCGTGTGAGGCTAATAGCGTATGTTTAGCCTGTGATGTATGTAGCTTACAGGCTGTAGGTAAACGAAATGTAAACACAGTTTTGTCGCTAGCCACAGCTAGCTCAGAGTTGTTAGCAGATTGCCCAGCAAAGTGTATTTAGAGTGCTAGCTAATGAGTGTAAATGAACTAACAAATGAGCGTGCACCATACCATTAATTGTAAAATAATGTTTTTGTCTTCTGGAATAAAAAACAAACAAACAGTCTTTTTTCTGTTATTCCCAAATTAAACCATTTTGGCTCGCGTTTTCGATAGCGGCAGACATATTTGCCGCTGCATCGCGTGTGAGAGGGCAATGGAGCATACCACACATGGTGGAGTTGGTACTAAATAATTCTATGTTAAAACAATACATTTAGATTTTTTTTCGAAAAGTATCTGAACACATCAACTTTAACATCATATTTTCAGTGTTGGAACGTATCTAATAATCCACTCCTTGTGCTTTGACATTAAAATTAACTATTTAAAATATGAAACCACCACATCGTAAGTTTACAGTTGGTAGAATCCGATGTCCTTCGCTTGGTGAATGAGGAGCTGAAGGCCGCGGCTGGTGTAAACAGAAGGTATTATTTTAGATATTAATATTATATTCATTATTCTGTTTTGGTCGAGTCAGTGCGTTTTAATGTGTTTGTCGTACTAAAAATACAGTAACTAGTGCAGCTTAGAAATAATCCTTAACTACATCTTGACACATATTGCTAAGGCTAACTAGCTGATAGGCTAGCTAGCCAAGTGCCTCTCTCTAGGATACCAAAAGTTTGTGATTAAAGATCTGCAGACTTACCGGATATTTAGTGTTCAGCTTCATATACATATATAAATATATAGCTGTAATGTAATGCATGGGTACCATATAATAACTGAAGTGACCGTGGTCTTCTTTGACATAGCTTGATGTGCATTTAATGAGGTTTGCCTGTCAAACCTCATTGAAGTGCATAAAGAACTGTTGTAACACGTTGTCAAGGTGTACACATGTTTATAATCTAAAGCAGGCGTTTAAAGACACTCAGTTGTTGTGCTAATTGTGCAAGCAAATGCCTCTCATTTTTAGTTGAGAACATTAGCTGATTCCATTTTCTAGAAGAGTTTTTGCAGGTTCTCTAAATCTGTGAACATGGGCTACCCCCAGAATACCATATGTTGCTAAAGATTACAACGTCTCTTTCAATGGTTGGGACTCGCAGCATGTTCAAAATAATGATGGTGGCACGATACAGATACAGTGTTGTGAAAAAGCATTCTCCCTTTCCCGATCTCTTAGTTTTTTGAATATTTGTTTCACGGAAATGTTTCAGATCAAACAAATTCTAACATCAGACAAAGATAACCCGAGTAAATGCAAAATCTAAATCTGTGTAACTAAATGAAAAAAATTGAATTAAAAGCAGAAAGCTGTCATTGCTTTGTGTCAGTATGCATTCATTATTACTTTTAATATGTCACTTCAGTTGTAAGTGATCTTATTTCCTACACTTTTAACAATATTTCCCCTAATTTTATTTTAGTTAACTTTTACCCTTATTCATTTGAGTGCCTCATTTAAAGTCATGAATTAATAACTGGTTTGTTCATTTAACAGGGGAATCTATGTGGCGCCCGTGTATCAATGGTATATCCTAGATATACCTAAGATATTGCTATATCAGTATTTAGCCTTTCAAATAGCTTAAAGAGAGATCAGGCTTTTCAGCAATAGCAGTAAATGTTCTTGCATCATTTATGCTTGTGCTTTCCTGCATCCATTTTTCCTATCATACAAACATGGATGTCCAACTGCAATCATAAGCTTAATTTGGGAGTATAAAGTCCATGCTCTTTTTCCTTTTTTTTGGGTAGGAACCATGGTGAACTTGGCAGCCTTTGCCCGCCAGTACTGGGCGCACATATTTGTCCCCACGGGCTTTGTCATTGGATGGTACCTTGACAAACAACAGGACCAGAAGTTGACAGCTTTCAGAAACAAGAGTGCTTTGTACGGAAGGTAAGAGCGAGTGACTGTTCACCAAATAAAAACAAAACAAATCCCTCATTTTATTCTTGAATTTAAAGATTAGCTATTATGCTGAATTCATGATAATGTTTGTCACGGTGTGCACAATAGCCCATGGTCTGGAGTTATTTAGCTTAGTGCACGGATATTTTCAATTTGGTAAAGTTATAAATACATGAAATCTGCAATTTAATAAAAAATCCCCCTGTAAATATTTGAAACACATAAGATGACGCAGACTAATGACAATGAGTTTAATACATCCTCTGTTTGTGGTTTATCTTGTCCATTGGTGTATTTAGGCCAAAACATGATGCAATGCAAAACTTAAAATGTAAATGCAATTTTTAAAAAAATCTCCAGATGTGCTTAAAGATGTATACACACTTATGATTGAATGTTTTTCCTTAAAAATCTGGTGCTATAAATCCTTAAGGTTACTTTGACTCCTATCTCCTTTTTCTTTTTTTGTAAGGCTCCATTAATAAGCAACTGCCTTCTATATCTATGCAAATCCACTTTAATAAATTTCCATATAACACTTTTTTTGCACCAGGATTTGTTTCTAATGTAGTAATACACTTTTCCATTTTCAGCTGATAACTCCAGTAGTGATCTTCTGGTGTAAAACTGTGCTCATACATCATTCTGTGCTGTGAAAGCCAAACATCTTATAAAACTTCAAATTTTTCTTCTTTTTATAGGGAACTGAAGCCTGGTGAGGAGGTGACCTGGAGGTAGACTGCTCTCTACTTGAAAGCCTGTGTCGTGTGGTTTGAACGAATGGGTGTCCTCAAATCACAATATTTTAAAAGACTCCTGTACCTCTGTTTTTGAGTTGTATCAACCAATAATAAAGATGCCATTAATTGAAATCATTAGGTACTTGTTAATGATTCTGGCTGCATAAGACCAAAAACGATATAAAAATTTTTTATTTTTAGTTGAACAGCGAAATCACAAATGCATTATCCATTTCCAGTCGAGCTAATGAAGGCTACTTGGAACAGACATGTTCTCCACTAAAGATCTTAGTTTGTATAAAGTGATTTGAATCTCTTCATGCAGTCACCATGATGGAAGAATCTAGTGCTACAGTGGTCCTGCAGTGTGGATAATCCCCTTCTCAAAAAGTAGTTCAGCCAAAGCAATCTGGGAAAAAGGAAGGGAAAAACATGAGGATCAACCACTAATGACAAACACAGGACCAAATAAGTGATTTCACTGTGCAGAAACCTTATTTATACAGGTACCTATCTAAAACACTGAAGATAAGCTGCCACATATGAGACAACTTCTGCCAAAAACAAAACTCCACCGAGTGAGTGAACGTAATAATTACCCTGTCCTGCGCAGATTCGCATGGGAGGCTTCCTACTGTAACAAAGTCGGGATATGAATGGATCAAAAACTCGACAGCATCTGTGTACTGAGAGGAAAAACGAGTCAACCCCATCATTAGCACAGTTTACGAGACCTGACATTTGATGACACACACATCTACCAATCTTTACCTCTGGTTTTATTTCGAAACTCTTGAGCTCCTCTTTGTGGTAAACTCTAGAGTTGTCCGTGGTGTAGTAAAGATGAACGGCATCTCCGTCGTTGCATAACCTGGCAGTAAAGATTTACAAGACAAATGACAATGACACTTTTCTGCTTTAATTGGTAGCCTTAACATTTAGTCAACAAAACTCTACGGTGTTACCGGGCACACTGAGCACGTAGAATTCTGATTTGAGTCTGGGTAGTGATGTGTACACCCACATCCTTTACTTGTCCACCTTCCCACCTCGCAGGTGCTCCTTGCACACTGGTGACCAGTTCATCTGTGGGTATGTATTAGAATCGAAAGCAATATCGTGGCATTATGCATCTCATTGAGGAAAAAAAAGAAGAAAAAAAGAAACTAATGCAACAATTAAACCTCTCTCCATCACATACCTGGAGTGAGAGCGGGAGGAAGGCAGTCATGAATGAAGTCTTTAGCCTTCTGATCAACAGCAGCATCTACTGGTGCATAATTTGTTAGCCTCTTCATCAGATTATCAGTTCGAGAGAAGAACTTTGCCCTGCGCGGGTCTTCCTACACAAAGATAACTTTTGTCTTTAGCTGGTAATTGGGAGTAAACGAGGACGACACCTGAACAGTTGGTAAAAACCACTTCATTAAATACCTTGTCGGAGTTCTGTACTCCCATGTACGTCAGGTAGTCCAGAGGTAAACCCCGTCTGAACTCCATGTCCTCCTCCATTGCCACTTCCAATGCTGCTGGGACTAGCTGAAAAAAAGAGCAGTAAATTAATGAATACCCTTTTGTAAGTATAACCCTTTAAGCAGTAACTGTCTTAGGTGATCCTTAGGTTAAGAAAGACAGGTGATGTATGAACCGTCAGCGAAATACTCTCCACCAGTGATCATTAGTATCATCTGTCAGCAGGAAAGATTGCAGGTGAAGAGTAATAACCAAAGCAATGCAAAACCACTTCATGCTGGATGCAAGATTTATACCCTTTTGCTAACTACTGGCACTGGTTTCAGAGTTCGGCCATTGTCTTCATCTGCACGCATCACAGGGGGAAATAGGGAGGTTTTTCTACCTTTTGCAGCAGATCTCCCCAGCTGTTCTTCTGGTAAGAGGAGATGGTGATGTGCAGAGAGTGTGCGTCTGGTAGGCAGTTGCCTTGATGGATAAAACCTCGAGGGAAGTAGATGAGATCTCCGGCTTCTACCACCACATCTAGGATCGGCTTACCAATGTCTGCCTGGTCGAAGTTTGCTGAAGAGAAATCACAAAGCAGACACCCCTGAGAAATTTTTGACATTATATTTATTTAGAATTCTGGTTTTCAAGCAAGAGAGACTATTTTTTTTTCCACAAGTCAGTAATTTATCATTTGTAAGTGACACCACAAGACATGAAATATTTCTTTTTCTGCCCTCCTTCATCAAACCCACTCCACCATCATTCTCTTACTTTTAATTACAAGTGCTTTTTACCAAGTACCCATTCCCCTGCTGCCCCAGGATCCCATGAGGTTCAGACCCAAAGGCATCAAATAATTATGCTAATAAAATGGAACCATTAAAAACTACTAAGAGGATTTGTTTGTTTTTGTTTTTTACTCACGACTCGAAAGCACGGGCAAGACCTCATCGTCTGATCTAAAAGAAAAGGGAAAAAAGAGAAAAACAAAAAACAAAAGAGTAAAAAATATATATATAAAAAGCAAAAGTTATACAAATTAAAACTCACATATGCAAATTGACTTCATCTATTATTGTTTTAATTTGTCAGAAGGTTCAATAAACACCCCAGTTTCACAAAAATGAGAATTTTCTGGCAATTATTTTCTGGTTCAGGCTTCGCTGGGTTCAATCAACACTGATTTTCATGGTTGTGTAACAGACTTGGATGCTTAAAGATCCTACACACAGGCTAATTTTAAAGTAGTTTTGTATAAAACTTTAGTCCATCATGACCCACATACTGTCTGTTATGCAAGTTTGCAAATTTCGCAGAGTTTTAATAATGTAACTAATGACATCGCATAATATACACGCAATGTGTTTGATATATTATTCTGGATTTATTATTATGCACTATTAATTCAGCAACAGTGTGGCTTTAAAATGGTGGTGCTCTTTTTTGAAAGTTTCCCTGCCGTTTTTCACCTTGGGCTGTACACTCGCCAGTGTTTCTTCCCCTCCAGCTGAACCACAAAGGCTTCAATGTCATCATAATGTGGAGCAAAGCCTTGCGTGCCAGGTGGTGTCAGGTATCTGGTTGAAGAAAACACACACACACACACACATCACAGACCAAAACAAATGGCGTATTCCCCAATGTGACCGATTTTTGCCCCAAATACTAACATATTGGCTCCCGCCATGCTGCCAAACTGCTCTTGGAGGATGGACAGCACGTTCCACACCGTGGAAGAGAAAGCCTGAGGATTTAGCATGCGGAGGGAGCAGCCACTCTGGGAATTGAGACACCAAGATGACTACTAATCTGCAGCACAGAGCAGATGGCGCACTGATACGGCTAATGGAATGACTTCTATCACGCAGCAATGAAAAATATTCAAATTAAAATATTACTTAGTACATAAATATACATCTGATTTTTCTCTTAATGAATGTGGTCCTGGAAAATATGAAAATGAGGATAAGCTTTAATGATCCCCACAGAGAAAGTGAATGCAGCTAATTTGCAGCAAAGGGCCCAATTATTAGGAAAATAATCAGGACATTAAAAATGCAGAAATCACTGTAATCTTGCTTTAGACATAATCATAAATCGGCAGCCTGCAGCACTGTGTCCCCACCTCATAGAAGTCCCACACAGTGTATGGGAGCGCTCTCCCTGGAGGATTGTGAGTCTCTCTCTTGCCATTAGTGTAACTTGTGACATCCAGGTTCACTCCATACTGAACATCTTCCTTAAATATTAAAAAAGTAAACAAATATTCAGGACTTTTATTCTTTCTTTATATTAAAAAAATATGACCAAACTGTTCTGGATGATTATTAGCCTGTAAATTAGAGCAGGGTTGTCTCTAATTTTACATTGTGGGCCACATACTGTCGACCAGTGAAACGCCCCTTTCTATCAGTGTAAAGAAGTTTAACTAAACACTTAGGCCCTGAGATATCTTAATTACTTTGGTAATGTTAATGGCTGTGGAGGTCTTCATCAACAGGAAAAGCTGTAAAAATACAGTTAAAAGTCCAAAATTTATGTCCGACTTCACATGTTCCAAAACTGTCCAGTGGGCCAGATTTGAGCCTTTGCCGAGCCAAATTGACATCCCCGAATTAGAGGTTTAAAAAAAGGTGCCAGTTTGGTTAAAACATTTGAGAGACTCCCAGTAACAGATTACGATCCTTAAAAGTGCCAATAAAGCCTGCCATCCATCATGTCCCCTCATAAACACAGATGGGGAGATTATATCTTTTGATTATTCACCCATTCTGCAGAAATTTCAAGTACTTGGTTCCACTTGCACCTTCCCCTGACTCACCTGGTGCTAATTCAACATTTTGAAAAAGAAAAAACGCAGCATCCATTTTTAACTAAGTTTAAGACTTAGTGTTAGGTTTCTTACCTCTCTCAAAATGCGGTCGAGCTCTGCTGTGGAGAACAGTCCCTTGTAGTAATCAGGATTTTTACGTTGGACAAAGATGGGCTTTTTTTCCCATGTTTCCCTGAGGAAAAGGGGAAATGTATCAATACTCAAGGTCTGTACTAAGAAGCATGACTTAGGTTTGCTGGTTAACCCTGGGTTTTGAGTACTACTGCAGCAGTTCATTTCTCAGACAGGTCACTTATACTGCAGACCTAACCTGCTCCTGAGCACGTTATGTTCAAGATTTAAGATCAACGTGTATAAAATCACTGACTAATGGCCAATCAGTTCTCTGAAAAAAGGCATCACCACTTCTAGAAGACCCCCCAGACTACTGTGCATGAATAATAACGTTTTAACGGTGTCTGAAGTCTTTGGGCTTTCCCTGATGAGCATCAGAAAGAAACAGAGATTCTTAGGCACAGCTTTATTCCTTTATTTTTCCCCTATTGGCTTCAAACTGTTTTAATGTTTATTGTTTATATGGTCCTAAAACAAGGATCCTATTTGTGCTTATGCACCGTATTGCAAATTTGCATGTATATCACAGCTTTCTTATTCATGGCTAGAATTTTAAAGACTGAGTTGGCACGCACATGTGTGTAACCACTTTCCCTAATGTCATCAGTCTGGTTAAGTGAATCAGATAAAACAGAACCTACAACCTTAAAAAACAGAATCACCTCTGACCCTGATCAGATGACCAGAGAGGCCGACTGCTGGAACAGTCACAGCAGGTCTGCTATGCAGGCAGGACCCTGCCATGTATTGTTAATACAATTTAATAAAGATGTAAATGAGAAGTGAGGTAAAGTAACTGAAGGAGCAGAAAATTAAAGTGTGTACTAAACGTTCCGCATTACTGGGTGTCAGTAAAGGTTGCAAAAATGTAATATAAATTACATTATATAAAAAGAGCTTCCAGATAAAGAGTGCCAGCTGTTTGTACCTGAAAAACATCTTGTCAGGAATGGGGGTGATGAGCCACTGGAACAGCTTGCTCGCTCTCTCCCTGCTGTTGTTGACTTTTGCCAGGTCTGCCAGCAGAGCCTCGAGAGGCTCAGCGCTCACACAATCCACCTTCGCCTGATTCTGACAAATGTACACCCTATTAGGCCCTACACGCTTATGAAATTCAGAAGACATTAAACCTCTATCTTTACATTAGCAGGTAAACACACTCACGTGCGGAACTTCCTTGTGATTCTCCTCTTTTTGTGGCGGCTTGTGAAGCTTCTTTCGCATCTTCTTCCTCTCAGCTCTCCCTTGAACTTTGACTTTGAGCTTAAAGGCTGCATTGTCCTTTATCTTTTTCTTCTTAACTTCCACCTATAAAAAAAACACAGAGGTTAAAACAATGCCCAGAAGATAGAGGTGTGCAGATAAAGAGGAGGGCTGGAGTCATTGCTGCTCCTCGTGCGGCTGTCAATCAGACACTCAGTCTGTGGTTCTAAGTGTGTGTACCTGCACTGGAGTCTTCTTAGCCGGAGGAGGCTGGTGTGGTTCTAAAGTTTGATACAAGGCAAAAGCTGACAGGTGTTTGCTCTCCATTTCACAGCCGATGGACCACCAACCCACGACTTTTACACACGCTTCTATGCGATCCTTCTTCTTCCTCTACGAATGTTGTGTTGATTTGTTCTCTAGTTGGCTCTTTACCGCCACCTACAGACGTGTGCTTGATTTGACCTGATTTAATTCTTTCACTTCTTCTTCTCCTTCTTCTTCTTAAGTAAGTAAACCAGTGTGAATTTAAAAATGATTAAAACAATTTATTGTAAAAAATGTTCTGTTGTACAGCAATATGATGGCAGGAAAATAATCAAAAAAATTACCAAAAAGGTTTTCCCAAAAGATAATGAAGCAACAGAGAAAGGCTAATGGTTTTACTTTATTTTTTACTACTTTCTACGTTGTATACAGATACTGAAGACATCAAATATATGAAGCAAAATATATATGGAATTATGTAGCGAAGACAAAATTGAGAAGTAACTCAAATATGTCTTATATTTTCGATTCCTCAAAGTAGCCACCCTTCGCTTTGTTGACTTGGTCTTCTCTCATTGAGCGTCATGATGTAGTCACCTGAAATGGTTTTCCCTTCATAGGTGGGCCTTGTCACCCGCTTTGGATGTTATCTTTCCATTCAATGGGCGTTATTAGCAGAAATCAGTCCCATAGATATGGGCTAGTAGGGGCCTACTACACCTGCTAGTTTGTTCAGAAGCCTTCTCGGGGTTCATTTGTGGAATTTCTTGCCTTTTTACCGGGGTTGGGACCATCAGTTCTGTTGTGCAGAAGTCAGGTTGGTGCACAGCTTACAGCCCTTTTTGACAACTGTTAGAATTCATATTAGGGCAGCTAAGTAATAAGAAACGACAGTCAGTGATTACTTTAAGAACTGAAGGTTAGTCACTCCAGAAAATTGCTGAAACTTTGAACGTGTCCCCAAGTGCAGTCGCAAAAACCATCAAACGCTGTGACGAAACAGGCTCACATGAGGACCGCCCCAGGAAAGGAAGACCAACAGTCACCTCTGCTGCTGAGGAGAAAATCACCAATTGAGGGCACACTGAACCATCTACCACAGCATCCCGCAGCGACATGCCATCTCATTTGGTTTGCGTTTAGTTGGACCATAATTTATTTTCCAACAGGACAATGACCCCAAACACAGGCCAACACAACAAGAGTGATGGAGTGCTGCACCTGATGGCTTGGCCTCCACAGACACCTGACCTAAACCCAGTCGAGATGGTTTGGGATGAGATGGACCGCAGAGTGAAGGCAAAAGGGCCAACAAGTGCTCAGCATCTCTGGGAACTCCTTCAAGACTGTTGAAAAACCATTTCAGGTGACGACCTCATGAAGCTCATCGAGAGAATGCCAAGAGTGTGCAAAGCAGTAATCAAAGCAAAGGGTGGCTATTTTGAAGAATCTAAAATATAAAACATGTTCTGAGTTATTTCACACTTTTTTGTTTACTACATAATTCCATATGTGTTCATTCACAGTTTTGATGCCTTCAGTGAGAATCTACACTGTAAATAGTCATGAAAATAAAGAAAAACCATTAAATGAGAAGGTGTGTCCAAACCTTTGACTGGTAGTGTACCTGCAAATAACATCACCTTCTGCCTTTATTTGTAAAAATGCTCTCAGGGGTTCTGCACCACGTCGATCCACAGATGCTTTCACCCACGACTAGAGTCTGGGGATCTGGTGGGGCTGGTTTAAAAACAATGAAGGTGACTGTTCATACTAAGCTTATTATGAGTGTCTCATTCCATAACAAAGGAGAGCGACACATCCAGCCACAGCAGGGACCTAAGCCGATTTTTCAGTCTAGACACACAGCATGTCAATGAGAGACATGTAGGAATACACACACAGATAATGTATGCAGTACATCTCACTAAAATTGCCTCGTCTCTCTTTGTAAATTGGCTTGCATTTTACGAAGACACACACATACACGCACGTATGCTTAACTTCTGGAACACAATTCTGTGCATATTATGCAATATTTGTGCTCTGCAGATTTGCTGTCTCTGAACATCTGGTCACCACATGAACACCGCAGTATTCATTTCGCTGAAAAGGTTAAGGATTTCACACATACAAGTATCAGGACTTAGGTGGTGTTTATGTTCTTTAAAACCAAAAAGGAACATAACAAAATGTGTTGTCAGCTAAGTCCATACCAGAACGAAGCACAACACTGGCTTGTTGTGCAAATGTTAAAGTGAATGAACTTAACCACAGTTGGATGGTGTAGCAACACAGTGATTAGCGTGATATCTCATTTTATCACATCTTGAAACACATGCCTAAAGTACACTCAACGGCTACTTCATGTGCCCGTTTAACTACTCGTTAACTCTAACATCTAGTCAGCCAATCAGATGGCAGCAACTCTGTACTTTTATTTAAGTAGACATGGTCAAGATGACCTGCTGACCTTCAAACTGAGTATCAGAACATAACCATCTCTTGGATTTAAAGGGATTGGTCTGAAAAAGAGAGAATATCCAGTGAGCAGTAGTTCTCTGAGCAAAAGAGCCTTACTCATGTCAGAAGTCAGAGAATGGCCACACAGCTTCAAGCTGATGAGGCAACAATAACTCAAATAACCACTTCTTACAGCCAAGTTATGCAGAAGAGCATGTCTGAATGCACAACACCTTGTACTTTGAAGCAGATGGGCTACAGCAGCAGAAGACCACACGTGGGTGCCACTCCTGTCAGCTAAGAACAGGAAACAGAGGTTACAATTCACAGACTCCACAAACAAGGACAAAGACTGGGGGTAAAATGTTGCCTTGTCCAACAATCATTCAGATGGCAGGGTCACAACTTAACATCAACAGAATGAAAGCATGGACCCATCCTGACTTCTTTCAACAGTTCAGGCTGGTGATGGTGCTGCGATGGTGTGAGGGATATTTTCCTGGCAAATTTTGGCCCCTTAGTACTAGTTGTGCATTTTTTAAATGCCACAACCTACCTGAGCATTATTGCCGACCATGTCCATCCCTTTATGAAAAGCGTATCCATCTTCTGATGGCTGCTTCCAGCAGAATAACAAGCGAGGTCACAAAGATCATATCATGAATCTTGAGCGTGGCAATAAGTTGCCTGCACTCAAACGGCTTCCACAGTCACCAGATCACAATCCAACAGAGCACCTTTGAGATGTGGTAGAATGAGGAGATTGACATCCTAGATGTGCAAATCTGCAACTGTGTGATGCTACCATGTGAATATGACCCATTTTCGAGGAATGTTTTCAGCACCTGTTGAATCTATGCCACGAAGAATAAAGGCAGCTCTGAAGTGGACCAATCCACTACTGGCAAAGTGTACCTAATGAAGTGGCCAGGGCATATGCATATAATTGTAACGGCAGCATTTAAAATTTAAATGTCAAGGGACTCCTTGACATCTGACTGGCTGATGCAAGCTATGAGCAATGTGATGACACTATGAGAATCACTGAATCAAATGTACCTGGGTAAGAGTTTAATATACTTCCCTATGGTTTATTATACTTAGATTTGGGTTTGTATAGCCGACAGCCTACAAATGCAAAAATATTCTGATGTTTATTAGAATCAATGTTTAGGCTGTAATACAAACCTAAGTTTCTCTTATTTACCTGCTTACTCTGCTACACTTCTAAATGTCAAAAATGAAACCATTAATGTAGCAAAAATTGAGAAAGATTACCATCAGTGACAGTTCACATCCATAACTATCCTATGTGACAGTATAAAAATGAGAAGTGAACTGTCTGTACTCAATTATACAATAGTAGAATTTAAATGACTCCCCAGACACAGAAGAGCAGATAAAAACTGATTCATTTCAGTTTAAAGCTAGAAAAGCCCAGTATTTAAACAAGCTCAGGTTAATGCTTTTAGTGAACTCAAAGAAATTTAGAAAAATCTTTAGATTATCACACATGTGGCTCTTCAAATGCCTGTATTTTCTCATGTGTGCCCTCTTGTGGTTGTCAGCTGAAACACATTTCATTTCAGTAAACCTGCAACACAACACATGTAAAAGGAAAAGAGTTCAGTGTAGATATTCAAACAATTAGTCAGATGGAGGAGATATGCCATGCTTTATCAAAGAACATACAGGTCATCAGAAACAAAAAAAATTAACAGTGCCCAAGATTAATTCTACAAGTACACAGGACGTACTGTATATAAAAATATCAGACTCTGAATGCATAGGTTAAGTCAAACAGCTTTTTCTAGAACAATAAGCAACCCAACAAATACAACGTTAGTCATCTGCTTCCCACAGAATCAAAGACGACCCCATAAAAACCGACCGCAAACATGCTGCTCTCATTCACAGGGGCACAAACCGTCCCCACTTTCTCAACCGAGCTCCTCCCTGACACACGTGGCACAACTTCACTTAATAAAGCATTTTAAAATAGTTTGGAACATAAACTAAGCGCTCCGTCTACCTCCTTTCACCTTCCAGAAAACCTCTGAAGCACTTTCCTCCTCCCCGCACATTGCACTTATCTTCAGCATCACTGCACTCCCCCCGCCACTTTGTTGAACTCCTCCGAGACATTAGACTTTTTTTTTTTGACACAAAAACAACAGGCCTAGCTGGTTTAAAACATACATACCAATTAATTAAAAAATATAAAACATATAAATACAGTAAGAGCTTCAGGTAATACAGTTGAACAGTAAACAGTTACCACTGGGTAAGAAACTGATTGCAGGACATGAGCGGCGTCCGCCTACAGCACTGCTTAAGAAACGAGCCCCAGCATCGTGAATTAAAGGATTATGTGTCGATGAAAGCAGCATAAACATTACCATCTAACACGACGTGGCTGTGCCTCTTCACCAGTTTAACAATTAGCTTTCCTATTAGTGTTAATAGTCATCTTACATTACTTTTATTTTTTTTGTTGTGTATTTACATTTTTATAAAAAGGATTTACTAGCACTAGACTGGCCTTGCTGGTTGAACTAAAGCCATATATTTGTACTCTTTCCTGTCTTTACCTTAAAAAATTTTTTTTTAAATCTAGTCACCATATACGAGTTTAGGTTTGAATTGAAGTGACAGTGCTATTTTCAATAATATTTCCGCAACGAGGAAGCGCTGAATCATAAAAAACAAACACCGTCAGGTCCTTAGCAATCTCCTGTTTCATTCCTTCCTGGAGTTGAATATCGGTCGAGGGTGCCTTCTTTTCTGCGGTTAGCATCTTTGCTGGCTAGATTAGTTTTTGGTTTCAATCATAACACATTCGAACTTATGGACAACAACTAAAAACATTCGAACTCACGCAAAAACGAAACGGAGCGTCATCCGCAACCTCTGCTGGGACTCGAGCCTCGTCAGCCTAAAGCGTTATTCATGGTCTTGCTTTATTAGTATTAGTGTAAGTGTAAATTAAATATGGACCCATCACAGTTGACAGTAAGTTTTATAGTGATGAAACAGATTAACATACCCTGCAAAGCAAAAGTGATATTTGTTTAAGAAGAAAAAGAACAAAAGGGGGACGGGGCAGTTTCAAGTGGCCGCAGTTTTATCTCCAACATTTAAGTCTTACGTGAATAAACAAACAACTAGATCTTCCTTTACCACAGTGAACAACTGAATGGTTTCACTACGCAGGGAAACGAGTACTCCTGCTCAAACGTGTCCATCCTTATAAGAAAGAGATTAAAGCGTCTTCTCTGCTATCGTCTAATACAAGTAAAATTAGTCCAGCGATACTTCAAATGTCACCTGTTGTGAGATTAAATCCACTTTGAGAATTAGGCCAAGAGCAGATACACTGTAGGAAAAAAAAAAACCCCACACAGTTTTTTGCCTACAGCATATATGAAAGCGTGTACTACAGCCAGTATGTGTGATATCACTCAACAGGTCACGTCCACTGTGCTGCGCCTGGTCCTGTTCTGTTCACTCGATTATCTTATCAGTTAGAGTTATGCAAATCCTTCCTGTTGCCCTCTGCTCGCTGTCTTCTCAGACCACAGCCTGAACCAGTATAGAAATGTGTCCATATAAGGCTATTGCAGAATCCCATTCAAGTCCAGCCCATAAGGAAGACAAGCCAGTGTCCTCCTCTGTTGTCCTACTGGAGCCTTGGCACAAAGTGCAGTGGGAGGAGAGAAAAGAGATGAAGAGATGAGAGAGGTGCCCGAATACTTCTGCACGTCATCGAGGGCACCATGCATCAGTAATCGCTTAGAACTGGTTTGGGTACACAAAAGCAGCATGAGGGTCAGAGGAGGACAGGAGGCAAACAATAAGCTACAGTCTGTAGG
>VUQG01013391.1:74799-88011 GCA_015106755.1 Etia nguti
AAAGAGTGAACGGAAAAAAAAAAAAAAAAAAAGATTCCCAGTTAGTTAAACTGGCAAAACACCAAAGCTGAACAAAACTGTAATGAGGGACCTGGGCAGGCAACTAGTTATGGTTGCTTGAGGGTAGCTACAGAAGCCCATTGTAAGCAGGGGGACTTCCAGCTTTTTGGGAGCTCTAGTAGGTGAGTCGGGAGGCCTTCATGTTGTAGCAGGGTCTGTCTGTTAGGCCCCCAGACCCAGAGAAGAGCGACAGGCCTTCTGCTTTCTCCAACACGACCTCCAGCTCTTGAAAGTCCTGCAACCGAGCCACATCCTTGTCCTGGTCAGGAGAGAGATAGTCGCATTTGAAATCGTCAACAAACACTAGAGTTTCAACAAGTTCAAGTTAAAACCTTTTTTTCCTGGACATCCATAAAGTACAGAGAACACGGATATGACCAAAGAAATAAAAATGGAATCACTGAACTATTTCACTCTAAACTAACACAACAGCACAGAAATGTGTGTGTTGTTACTGAAATGTACCACCCGGTGGAGGTACCCTTCAATTATTTTTTAAATATGAAGGTTTAATCAATCAAGAGAGACAGACCTGAAATAGCTTACTTATGCCTTCAATAATTTTACATAACTCATGTTTATCTGCCTCGTGTAAAGCCAAAAGCTTCCTGTCGTTTTATGTCAGTGGAGTTCAGCTGGGTCTGGGTTGGACTACAATACAGAGCCACTTTCAGCTACTTTGACTTCTCACAGACTAAACAATGAATGGAAAGAGAAAACCAAATGAAACACTTGTTGCAGCCCTACATGCTGCAGCTTTGTCTTTTCACATTCATTCTAATTTGATCATGCAGTCATTATTTGGACATAAAAGAATATACAACACTGTACCGAGCGGGGCGGAAAGGTTTCGATGGAAAGTTAAAGTGGCTCACAAACTACAGATTAAGAGATTTAGAGAGTGTCACATGCATGAGTCAGACAGAGGAAAGCAGTGAGACTGAAAAGCTGAATTGTTTTGAATATACTTCTACCCTAACAGGACAGGTGGCATTGCTGCGCTAGGCAGATACTAAGCATGCATTATATACGACGCGTCGGATGAGTGTGGCTTTGGTGCATTTTCATTAGGTGTGTATTTAGCACGAAATTACACTGCAGCAGACGATGTCACACTTGTAACAAAGGATATGGCAACCTGTAATATTCACAACAACCTGTTGTTTAAAGGTTTAAAGTTTCATAGAGTGAGGCCAGTTTTTAACCACACAGACAGTGGACTGGCCAGCACACTAACAGCAGACTAAATACATTCCACTGTTTCCCCTCCAGTGGATTTGTTTGTTATACTGTCCGTCTCATGCCCACCTTTAAATGAGACCAGGAAATAATCATTAAGAGGAAAAAAAGTCTTTAAATGGCTGAAACTGTCTTTCCACATCTAAGATGCTGTGACAGAGAAAATTGGTCCCTTGTTCTCCATTGCGTGGACATGACACTGTACAATAACATCATCAGCCTACACAGAGTGGGCAGGCTTTTGTGTCCGTACCTTTCTCAGCATGGTGTTGGGCAGCTTGCGGATCTTCTCCACGTGCTCGGCGCTGATATCCAACTCACGGCAACAGACTCGTAGAAGGGAACGATAGGTGAGCTCCTGGCGGTCCAGCTCCACTTCAATGAAGTCGTTCTCCCGCGCATTGGGGTTCTGGATACGCACCTTCAGTACCAACTCTGGAGAGAGAGAACAGCAGCAATACCTCTCTACATTAACCCTTTATCACCAAAGTATCACAAAGGATCCTGGACGCATTTTGTCATTTTGGCTGTAAAATGATAAAATAATTCTTATCTTTCAGGAACCATTTGAACTTTCTCTACAGCTCAAAGTGGTTGAGAAGTTTTGGTAGTCTGAAGCACACATGGTAACATGTAACAAGTGGAAATGCAAATATATGATTGTCCTGTCTGTGCTCAGACAGCAGCACCTTATGAATGCTTTGTACTACTATGAGAAACTGAATATTCTTTTTGAAAAGTTTATCACCGGTCATTTAAAAAGCCAAAAGAAAGGGTCTGTTTAGTTTTTATGAAAGCACATTAATAAAGAAAGCATGCTGGTTATATTTTGTCATAAAGATCAGCTTCTGGTCTGACAGGTCGATGACATCACGCAGACAAATGAAGTTGTTATATCTGTGATATTATTAGTAACTCAGCTGCAAATATCCATACTGCCGTGCCACATGAAAGTTTTACTGTCAGAACATTCACATACAAAGTGTCAAAGAGCCTGGTTCTTTCTTACCCCTGCTACGCATGACACCAGCGGGTGTTTAGCAGTGTGCAGTATTTTAATGGGGCTCTGCTAGCTGCAAGGAAATCTCAAGGCAGAGAAGGAAGTCACTACTCTCAGCTAAGAAATCCTTACAGCATGCAGTTTCTTCTAAAAAATAATCCATGCTGTTGGTTTTCCATTTCTATTTGCATAAACATTAAACAAACAAGATATAAAAAAAGTAAACCGCACATCATGTGCAATGAAATTGAGATAAACATTTCCTATTATTTTAATCTTTAATTCACAGTAAACCCACCTTGAACATTGACAGGGAAGGTGCTGGTGAAAAAGAAAGGCTGGAAGGCTGGTATGGCACCACCAGGCTGGCCGTAACTCAGCTGCTGCGGGATAGACTGCTGTCTGCTCACAGTCGGGTTTGTGCTGGCCACTGGGGCTTGGACCTGGCTCCCGCCGTTGCTAGCCAAGCTGGGACTGGGCGAGGCCAGTGGAGGCGAACGCACGGTGCCGTTGTGCACCACTGTGTGCGGGTAGTCGGCGTGGTTGACGAGGTGAGGCTCGACTGATAGGTCCATGGGCACCGTGCAGTTAACGACAGTGTGACTGTGGGAAGCAGCCGCACTGGGCGAGACGCCGTTCTGCTCGTTCACAGGGATGAACTCCCCAGTCTGGGCTTGGCTGTGGTTGATGGCGGGATTTGAGGAAGGAGCGGAGGAGTCAAAGACGAGGCTCTGTGATTTCCGAGGAGGCTCGTGCGTTGGCGAAAGAGATGCCGAATCACTCTGTGTGTCTTCAGCGTGCTCTCCAGAACCGTTTTGTGTAAGGTGAATCACCTCTGACTTTATGTCCATCTTGGAATACATAAAGGGCGGGTTAGACAGGTAGTTGGGGACGATTGGCAACTCGGGCTCCTTCACTTCAGGCACTTCCTCCACCTCAACTGTTGCAATAATGATCAAAAAAGAGAGGGGATTATTTCCTGGAAACAGACTCGAAACAATAGCAAATACTACAGCAGATGCATCAACACAAATACCCAGTGACATAACTGATTATAGATATACACTTCACTCTCACTTCCACATTCATGCAGTATTTTTATCTATGCCTAAGCACTTCCTAACATTCACACATTGATGGATGCCCAAGGAAGCTTCAGCATGCAGATCAGAGGAGCCGGGTATCGATCCGCTGATGCTACAACTGGTGGACAACCCGTTCTACGGCCTGAGCCGTAACCAGCCCGGTTACACCGATGTCACACAGGGAGCAGCAGAGTGAGAAATGTTGACTTTACCTCCTAACAGTCTTTTGATCTCCGGCTTGGATGTCAGTTGTGACGCTAACTCATCCTTAGCTGTGAGGATGTCTTTGTCCGCTCCGCAACTGAGTAAGTAGGACACTATGTGCTTGTGATTCCGCTTGCATGCCCAGTGTAAGCATGTCCTGCAGGGATTATTTGAGAAACAAAACAATTTAGTGGTGTACAAAAAGAAAAGGAAAAATAACAACAGAAATATACTGTATCACTCAAGTGGTACCACCTCTCATTAAGCTGACTATAGTGTGTGGCGCTGGCATACAAAATGGAAAAATATAAATGTATATATTACTTTAAACTTCAACCAAAATCTCGACATAACTCTACTTGGTTATTTATGGGTGCAAAGTAACTGATGATGGACGCATGCGTGAAAATGTAATAATCAAAGGTTGGTTTGTGTTTCTGAACTCAGTAATCAGGCTATAGCAAAGAGAACAGGCTTGTGGTTGAAGCAGCCACTTTACTCAATACTTTGCTTGTTTGCTGGTTTTACAGGAAAGCTAAAAGTGGCAGCGCTGGCTGATTAACAAGCCCTGCTTGGCGTAATAGGATAACGCTGAGCAGTTTTTTTAATCCCTGTAGCTCTGCTCTACAATGACTGCACTCAACTCCTGGCCGGCTGCAGTCGCGACCCAACAAATGCTACTATAAATCGGTGAAAACACTCACCATCCGTTGATTTCGTTTTGTGAGTTGACATTAACCCCATTCTCCACTAACGCCCGCACTTCATCGATATCCCCGATGGCAGACGCCTCTCTCAGCTGCTCCTGTAGCTCTTTATCCAGCGAATTTGTGGACATTTTTGGTTCACACGGCTAGCGACGTGCGCTCATAGGACACGCAAAGTTCCACGCGAATTATGTTGCCAATACTAATTAGCTAAATATACTGGTAACAGCTCGCATTAGCTACCAGGCTAACCTTACCTACTGGCTAGCTCGACGAGGTGCTAGCTTATGGCAGCAAATCGCTTTGGCTATTTCAACTACGTGTTGACCGTCTCTGGCGTTCACACGTTTCGTTTCCCCGCCGCGTGTTTCTGCTGTTAGTTCGCGTTACAGTGGCACCACATGCACTCGCTATAAACTCATTCAATCAAGCAGTAGTCTCAGAGCTCCGTCAATGCACTGCCAAAAACACCGCCGCCTCATCGGGGGGGCATCTTTAGATGTGACAACAGTGAGCACAAATGTTAGTTCCCCTCCGAGGAATCTCGTAGCCCGTGCGTTTGCTAGTTAACCCCACGTAAATTGTGTGATACTGCCGTTGACTATCATGAATAAGGAAATAACTGGGAGATAAAAGTTCAAAGTACTTTAACTGTTTTTGACTCACACGTGTTGCAGGCAAGCTGGAATAAACCTCCCTACACTTATAATACCTACTCCAGAAAAAGCTAAAACAGGTGTTGATTATTTGTCCCAAGCGCACCTTATATGCATTTTAATAAAGTTATAAATACTGATTTTAAACTTGCAGTACATGTTTATGCTGCATTTCCTCAGTATGCCACTAGAGGGGAGCAAACACCCACGATTCTACACTAATTTGAACTTTGTTGTAAGACACACCAGGGACACTATACAGCTGCAAGGCAGCAATTTTAAAGAATCACAGTTTCAGACTTTGTGAGTGGCGAGGGAAACTGCAAGAAGAAGAGAGGAAAGAAGATAAGAGACTTAGTGGTAAAGTGAGGAGGTACAAGAAAATATTCAAAGGAAGAGGTCTAAGGAGCTTGGAAAGAAAAGCGTCTGGAGTTCTTTAAGTTGCTTGAAGACGTTTCACCTCTCAACCGAGAAGCTTCTTCAGTTCTAAGGTCAAATCGAAGTCAAAGTAAACTTTATTGTCATCTCTGCTATATACAGTGGAGTCAAATGGTGGAGAGTCCCAAATTTAAGCCCTATGGGAGTGACCCCCAAGAGGGACATGGGCCCCCTGTTGATCCTCTACCCAAGGTGTGAAAATGGGTGTAGGTCACAATCAGCCAAGGTTTTGGGTGAACCCGCTGTGAAACCTAGCCCCACCCTGTCATGTGATTTCCTGAGGTCAGAAGGCCCAGGATGTGAGTGGGCGTTAAGGCGTCTGGGAAGGGATCTCAAAACTGGATTATAGATGGCAGACAGTTGGTGTCGTAAACCACCGCCTCCGTTCAAAGATGGTCGTTCACAGTGGACACAGACGGCTTCACAGACATATTCAAAGGAAGAGGTTAGCAAACAAAAAGTAGACAAGAGTACTGGGAGGCTGGGTGTACAGCAAAGAGAAGTGTCAAAGGCTAATACGGGATTGTATGTAAGGCTCTGGAAACTAAGAAAGGAGAGCAGGAGTTGTATAAACTGGTTATGGAAAGAGATCAAGGTGGAAAGGATGCGCAGCAGTTTAGGGTGATTAAGGTTAGAGGTGGAAATGCACAAATGAGTGAAGAAAGTGTGTTAAGAAGATGTAAGCAGGGGTGCCACTGCCCCCCCCCCCCTCCCCCCCCAGATGATCCACTGTGGTGAGCCCTAAAAGGAGCAGCCGCAAACACCACTGAAACACATTGGGAACATTAACAGGAAATTTATGTGGACTTGCATTAATAAATATTTGGTAAGCACTGAAGTTACTAAAGTATACATTTATTAATCATTCCTGGCATTAATCAGATCTGGCAAAATCTGCATCACTGAGATAGATTTTGATGATAGCACTGCAACTGTGAAATATGCGGTCAAAAAGTTTCACGTGTTTGTTATGTTACAATCACTGAGTTTGAAGTTTTTAGTGTGACCCATGGGTACTGAGTAAAAGCAACAAGTAATCATTATATATTACAGTATCACAAAAAGAAAATATCCAATACCAGTAGAAAATAATATTAGTTCAACTCTGAATGTCCTTGTGTGATATCCTCTGATGATCCTCTTCACACACCACCACAATCTGGCTCTTAAATGTAGCATTTGATAAAGCCTCTGAGGACCTGCAAGGTTTTCAAACGAGACATTTTGATATACTTGTTTTTTTGCTCAGCTGCACATCAGGGGTCTGCTGCCGGTTTTACCCAGTTTACCCTGTGAAAAGAGTGCAACCTTTATTACATAAAGTAAGAATACCCTGATATGTTTCAGAAGAGAAAGGGTGTTTTTGGCCGGTTTGAGACTATATCTCACAAACAGTTAATGCTTACTGCTACACCCAGTCAAACTTATTACTTCCTTATTTAAAACATTGTATAATTACATTTCCATTGTGCACAGTTTCATTGTATGAGCAGTGAAACACAGAGGCGATGGTTTCTCAAAATTTACTTTTCTAAACCTATGTAGATATTCCATTAAATTTAACATATTATAAATAATTAATAGCCCCATTAATCATTAATTATTTACAAAAATGTCTGACGAGTATCACACTATATTATATACCAACTTCCCATAAGTTTGTGCTTCCCATAAGATAAGAAAATTCCAGAATAAGACTTAGACTGTAAGTGTGCTCCTTGTCCTCCTTTGGCAGATTGGTCTAAATATTTATGTAAGTGATACAAACGCTGGTATCAGTATCGGACTGAAACTAGCACAATATAATCCATGCTGTGTTTCTATCCTCTCAGTTCGGGAGAAGATAGGAAAAAAAATCGAAATACACAAAAAGCTAGAGAGTGTTTTTTTTTATTGTATAAACTAATTATTTTGGAAAGTAAAAAAATAGAGTAATTTAGTGGTAATTAAAATTTGTTCAGAATTTTCAAATTAATAGTGATTAATCTCATAAATCATGACACACTGCTTTCCCCTACAGAAGCTGCATTTATGGGTTAAAAGTATCGGTATCGGCAATACTGGCCATCTATTTACTTGGTATCGGATCGATACCATAGTTTGCATCAATGACTGTAGAAAAGATGGACGACAATTGTGCAGTTTTATGCAAATCTTTTGGTTGGATTTTCATGCCTGGCTTCAATTAAGTGGGATTCAAATTACCCCATTTACCTTAAATATGATATTGTTTGGAGTGTTTCTGAAGGAAAAGAAAGCAAATTATGGTGTTAATGTTTTATTAATCTTTTGTAAGCAATATATACATAAATGTCTTTTTTTTTAAAGACCAAACCAACCCTACTTCACTGGAAAAACGACTTAAACCCGTTGGTTAAATCTCTGACTTTAGTTTAAAAAAAAAAAAGGCTGCATTTTTTGTTTCCTTTTTGGAAGATTTTGATTTAGTGAGCTGTTGACTTTTATGACCCCGTCTTTATATCTTCTTTTTCTCTGTATAAAGGTTGTTAATATGTAAGAAGTTTGTATTTTCTGAATATATAATATATGGTGCATTTTTTTGTATGTTGATTTTGCTAATAAAAAAAAAAACTACTCTAAAGTCGCTTCCGTTGTAAACTTTCAAAATAAAACAAGGCAGAAATATACGCAGTGCCGCAACATCTGTTTCTGATCAAAATACAAATAGAAATTGTATATTTTTTCCGTTTTTGATTAATGGTAAAAGTTTGCGGCATTATATGGAGAACTGAATCCTGGACACGATGGTCAGAGTAGTACTTCCGGTTCAGAGGCCGCGGGAGCAGCTCCTGGGCTTGTTGTACTCGGACTGCGAGCGGGCGTTGTTGTTACAAGGTCTGCCATTTTGATTAGAAGTACTTCGCCCAGCAGATGGTGTGAACTGGGCCTTCTAGATATTATTGTAGTACTTCAAATTAAGGCTACATTCCTGCAGGAAAAATGCTTTCTGCCGCCCAGTTACTCGACGAGTTGATGGGTCGAGATAGAAACTTGGCCCCTGACGAGAAGCGATCCAACGTACGGTGGGATGACGAAAGCGTAAGTTAGCATTCTAGCTACCCTTAGCTTAGCTAGTTTTAAAACCTGTTAGCCGTGAGGTGTCCAAAATAAGCGTGCATGACGTGCGCGGTGGATATCGGCTAGTTTAAGCGGTATTGCCCTCAAATTAAAATTTCTTGATTCACGCACAGAATCAATGGCGAAAAGCGGGCGGTTTGAGTCAGTGGTGTTTGAGCACGCGTGTTAGCGAGATTAGCATCACGATTTGGTCATTCTTAAGGGGTTTCACTGTGCTCTCTGGAGGTTTAGCAACTTTTTTGCTAGGTATAGTTGGGCTAATGGTTAAACTGTGTTAATGCAAATGATTTCGATGTGTTAATGTGAGGAAGGACCTGCACATTACGTTCTCTAAAGGTTATGCTCTGCTTATTGCATACAGTAAACTGGCATTGCGATATCCGAAGACTTAATACGGTCACATGTTGCTTTACATGTAATTCGGCGTTAATAGTTAATATTAGTAATAAATACTGTTCTCCATGCTGTTGTGCTTTTGTTGCACTTACAGTGTTGTGGGTATTTTTAGTGACTACCACATTCATTTGCTTATAATTGGTGAAGGTAATATGCTGTCACTTAATCCAATGTGATCTACTATGGAGGCAAAATTTAAATAACAGTGTTTGATACGTTTTCTTTTATTAAGGTCTGTCGGTACTATTTGTGTGGCTTCTGCCCTGCTGAGTTATTCACAAACACACGCTCTGACTTGGGTAAGTTTATAATGTATTATAAACTGGACAAAGCCTTTGAGATTTGACAAACAACTAATTGACAATAATATGTTTATTGTTTTGGGTTTCCAGGTCCTTGTGAGAAAATCCATGATGAAAATCTTCGAAAAATGTAAGTTCTTATTGTGGCTTTTTTTCCCCCTTTTTTTTTTCCTGTCCTTTTATGGCTTTATATTATATACATAATGAACCAATTCTGTGTCATTATATCCAGGTATGAGAAAAGCTCTCGCTTCATGAAGGAGGGTTATGAGCGAGATTTCTTGCGCTATCTGCAGTCACTCCTGGCAGAAGTGGAGCGGCGGATCCGCAGAGGACATGCCCGGCTTGCGCTTTCCCAGGCTCAGCAGAATGCAGGGGTTCGTGGATCTTCCTGTCATCTCAGACCACAGTGCAAATTATGAATCTAAAAGAAAATAACATTATCTGTATGTTTCTGCTTAGGATGCATTGAACTTAATTGTACTCATGTATTCATTATGCAGGGCCCTGGTCCATCAGGAAAGAATGAGGAGAAGGCCCAGGTTCTAACAGAGAAGATCGAAGACCTCGTTGTTCAGGTTTGCCTGAAATCTTTAAATTAGTAGTGTTTGAGAAAAACTGAAAGATTTGAACAAGGGTTGGTCTTCTTGTATCAGGATATCTGACGGTCTCCTACAAGTTCTTATTCTGGTGCCTCGCTTTAGGGGTTGCCACAGTGGAACACCTGCCTTCCTCTGACCTTATTACTAGCATCCTCCCCCGTCACGCCAACCCTCTGCATATCCTCCTTCACTACATCCATAAATCTTCCTGGTTCCTCCCAATGAATATTTCAACATGTTTAACTCTGCCTCCTTGAGCTCTAAACTGAGTTTAACCCATACATCATAGCAGGTGCGACTACCATCTGATAATCCTACCCCTTCACTCTAGCTGCTATCGTTCTGTTACAAATCACCCCTGACACTCATTTCTACCCACACCTCCCTGTCCGCACTCTTGTCTTCACCTCTCTTGTGCAGTCTGCATTACTTCGGTTGGTTGACCACATATATGTAAACTCCTCTACTTTAACTATCTCTACTCCTCTGCAGCTTCACTGTTTCACCTAATTTTGTGAATTTAGAAGGTATGTGGACTGCATGGCTAACTGTACATGCATTTGAAAAGATGCCCACGTTGGAGTCTAAGTCTGATAAAGGCTGTCCTGTCAGGAGGTCCATTGCTATCCACACGTGTGCAGTTTCTCTTCAAAATAATTGAATAACAAACAAATGTAATTTGTGGAGGGAGATTTTGAACTCTTTGGGAAAATAAGGAAACATGTTGGTTTTAAAACTGATCTCAGTGTAAGCTGACTTTAAACTTGAAAGCACTAAAACAGGAACAGCTACCTGTTGTGACCACAGCTGTTTGTGTGCATGTACTCTAGACTGTTATTAGAGATCACACTATATAAAATAAAGCTCCTTAAATTCTTATACATCCTCCATAAATCAAGTCGTGACATTGTAACATGGCTTTTTGCTTTTTCTCAGATTGAAGAACTGGGCTCTGAGGGCAGGGTGGAGGAGGCCCAGGGAATGATGAAGCTGGTGGAGCAGCTGAAGGAAGAGAGGGAACTACTCAGTTCCACCCCCTCGGTGAGTCAGCTTACCCTGGGCTAATCAACCTACAAACACAGCTCAATATAGTATGTGATGCTCGTGTTATGCTATCAGTCAGTTAACATAAGTTTAATTCCATTTCAACTACAAAAAATCAGTTTAAACTAAGCTGGTGAGCTAAACGTTATTTTTCACTGTAGCTGCATTTCTTATTAATGCTCTTAAAGTAAAATCTGTGCGAGCTGGGCAGGCAGCTATGGTGCAAGTCAGAAATGCATTCCTTATTGTTTGACTTAATGTCTAATCACAAATTTATGTCCTTTCAATCCAGACCATCGAGAGCTTTGCCGCCCAGGAGAAACAGATGGAAGTGTGTGAGGTGTGTGGGGCCTTCCTCATTGTGGGCGATGCACAATCCCGAGTAGACGACCACTTGATGGGCAAGCAGCACATGGGCTACGCCAAGATCAAATCCACTGTAGAGGAGCTCAAGGTGACAGGATTATGTCATACTTGTATCTAGAACTTTTTCAAGCAGCTCAAGTTTGTAAAGAGTGTTTCAATTAGACCATGCTTGGTGTTATTGTTTAAAATTGTCTGCAAGTGTCAGAAATTATATAATATGTAATGTTTTTGTATTCTCAGGAAAAACTGCGCCGTCGCTCTGAAGACCCTCAGGGTGAAAACCCAGCCCTCAAAAGAGAACGAGAAGAGCGGGAACGGGAGAGGGAGGAAAGGGAGAAAAAGCGCAAAGAGGGGGAAGAGAAGGAGAAGGAGCGCGAAAAAGAGCGGGAGAAGGAGAGGGAGCGCGAGAGAGAGCGAGAGCGCGAGAGGGAGAGAGACAGAGAAAGAGAGAGAGAGAGAGAACGGGACAGAGAAAGAGACAGAGAGAGGGACAGGGAAAGGGACAGAGACAGAGAGAGGGATAGGAGGGCACGTCGAAGCCACTCCGGCAGCCGCCACTCGAGTCGAGCATCGGACAGGAAACGGAGTAGATCCCGCGATCGCCGGAGGTCCAGGAGCAGAGACAAGGACAGGGACAGGGAGCGCAAACGCAGCAGGTACGACTGACCAGACTGAGCGTTGCACTTGGATTTATAGTCATGGAAATGTCACACGCAAAGCAGAATCCAGTGAAATGTTACAATTTAAATGATTAGGGTTTTTTTTTTTTTAATCATTTTAACCACTGCACTTTTTCTCACCTTTTCTGTAGGAGCCGGGACAGGGAGAGGAGACGCAGCCGTGAGCGCTCCGACAGAAAACGCCGCTCCCGAAGCCGTGACAGGAGGAGATCGCGTAGCTCAGAGCGCAAATCTCACCGCCACCGCAGCCGTAGTCGCAGCAAGGAGCGGGACAGGGATCGGGAAAAGGAGAGAGACAGAGAACGGTCATCAAAAGACAAAGGTACGGTCTGATTATTTTTATTTTTGTGTTTGTTGCTTCCTCATCGTCCGCTGTCCTTGCAAACAATATATATTGAATACCATCCCTCCATTTATCTGTGCTCTTCTACTTATCTAGTTCAAGGGTTAAAACGGGGGGCTGGTGAAAGGTGGGGTCCACTCTGGACAGGTCTATATCAGGAATGCCTTGAGGGAATTTCTTCAACACTGGCAAAAACATTTTTCTTATGTATCCAGGTAAAAGTCTCATTGAGATGGAGAAAAAAAATCATAGTGAGACTACACTGTGAAGCAACTAATTTAAAAAAATGTATCAGTATGAATTAAAAAGAAAACACTATTGTATTTTGAAATTATCTTACATAAAGCACTTCACACAAAACATTTGTTATGTATCTTTTAGACTACATAAGCGGTAATTGTACAGTCTCCCTCTTTTGTCTGTTTAGGAAAGTATTCCATAAATGAGAAGTAGTAGTATTATTAATGGATAATATTCAGACACAGGTAACTTTATTAATAGCAGTAAAGGGCAGTTTGTTTGGTGTTTACCCAGACAACCTGCTCACACAATCAAACTGTTCCCATAAGAAGTCCTGCAGCAGTCTGTGCCCATAACTAATGAAAGAGGTGAACCAGAGCTTGACACAATCCTACTGAACATTTGTGCATCAACAAGCAACTGTTGAAGTCTTTATTAAGACAGTTTAAACTGAGCTTATGTATTTCTTGCTAATATGTGCAATGTTTTCTCTCTCTTTTATTTTTTCCCCCAGACCGTAAGGGTACAGAGGAGAGGAGCAGCTCTAAGAAAGACAAGCACTCTGACGGAGATGCAGCCGCCATCAAGGCTTCTTCAGAAGCGGAACCGATGCAGACGGAGGCGGCTGCCTTCTCCCCTCTGCTAAACGGCCAGCAAGAGCTCCTCCATTCTGAAGGTGACACTCAGTCCAATTAAAACTGATCTGATAGGACCTCAGATCAGGCTCAGGTAAGTGCGTCCTCCTCCTCAC
>VUQG01013392.1:1830-24847 GCA_015106755.1 Etia nguti
AGCAGAAGAAGAAACGAGAAACAAAAGGCTTATACCACATCAAACAAAGCTTGAACCATTAAACCGGTTGCACTTTGTGAATTAGAAAATGTGCAGGCAGCTTATTGAGGCCACCCTGGCCAGCGGGGGGGAATATACTGAGCGCCGATTGGCCCAGACACCCTCGAATGATCTGCTTGGAGTTTGTACTTGATGATTGCTACATAAAGCGGAACTGAACCTTTTTAACTGCTCTGTTCTGAGTGAAACCCGAGGAGAGTAGTTGAAAGCCGGATGCTGTAAGTTAACATTGATCCTCTTCGTGTTATTGCCTGCACGGACACACACCCGTGTTGCTTAATTGTTCAGTTGTGGGACGATTAATGCGTTTTGGTGGCGCTTTAGTCACTTTTGTGTTGGGTTTTTACACGTTAAGGTCGACTGCACTTTTTCCAGCCTGTGCATTCACGTATAAAACACACTTATGTGCTCAGTAGCGATGCATCTAGCGGCTAGGTTGATGTTTAATGTCGATACAAAACCTTGGCTCTTTTGCTTCACCAGCAGCTCCAGTTGGAGGCTGCGGGATTTCATGAATTATTAATAAGGATGTTGCACTCTTCTTTGTTTTCCTTGCGCTACATTCAGCGTATTAAACTCAAGAAAACACTAGCATCAAACTAAATCTTCCCTGTGTGTGCTGCTCCCTCCGTAAACACTTAAGAGGGCCCCCTTTTTTTTACACCCAGGTCGGACTGGCCCTTTAGAGCTCAGGTGCATTCAGACCAGAGGCAGCGGTGAGGATGGGACGTGGAAGCCAGCAGACGGTGCCGGGAGAGCCGGACAGCGGGAAAGCTAAAGGCGTTTACACCTGGGAGGAAGTGCAGAGCCACAACAGCAGGAATGATCAATGGCTGGTCATCGATCGAAAAGTTTACAACATCACTCAGTGGGCCAAAAGGCATCCAGGAGGGTTTCGCGTCATCGGCCACTATGCCGGAGAGGATGCCACGGTATATTACATGTTTTGTGTTGTTTTTAACTTTCACTTCAAAATAAAATCAGAATACACGGGCCTGTGCATTTATATTTGCTGTAATTACATTTCCTTGGTATGTAACTAAGTTGTAGTGTTTATGAATACCACCTACCAAAATATTGTGATTAACTACACTTCTGTGGTGGACCACCGTTTTGTTTTTGTTTGTTTTTTTAAAAATCTGTTAAACGGTAAAAAAAAAAAATAAAAAAAAAATCCGGTATTTAAACGAATGTAAATGACTTGTTGGCCTATGATCGATTCATTTTGAGCCAGAAACAAACATTCCTGTCACAAGGTACAAAGAAACTGCAATCAGTTTATTTGGGACTTTTATATATCCTTTATTTATCAAGGTATAATGTGGCACTGACATTAATAATGTTTTTTATTTTTCAAGAGACATCTGATCAAGAGGGAATCAGAAATTGTAATTTAGTGCAGAGTCTAAAAGGTGCTTTCAAAAGAGGTCATTCATTGCTTTGTTTATTATATAACCCTGCCATAAATGTGGTTTACCAATATAAGCAAATATACTAAACATAAAAAACACATGCTGTAGAAACATTGGCATTGGATCCATAGATGGCTGCACAGAGTAGATGGCACTGTACACTATTTAAACTCTTTAAATCTACTTTTTACTCTGCTTAATCTTACTGGCAAGTATAGTTACTAATATAGTTTGAGATGGACACATTTCTGGTGGCTAAATAGTCATTCCAACATTTCTGTGAGAGCTTTCATTCATCTAATAATCTCTTAGATCCTCAGAACAACCACTTTTAACTGTTCCTCGGTGAGTAAGGGAGGTCATGCTTTTATGGTGGCACCTCCACACCTCTGGAGGAGACCTCCTGTCAGAGATCAACTCTGTTAACATTTTTGTCTTAATCTTAAGACACATATTTTTCTGTGTCTTTCGGCTGTTCTTAGTGGTCTTACTGTTTTAGTGTTTGACATTTATTTTTATTATTTGATCTTTCAATTTATTTCTATTTATCTATTTACTGCCTACTAATTATTTTTTTATGGACCATGGCTGTAAGAATAATTAGACCTTTTACAACACAAAGGCAGTGGTGTTTTTAAGTTTTTATCCCGCTGTGTCTCTTTCTTTCTGCATATATTTGTGAATGCTGTTGTTAAAAAAACATGCTTATAATTAACTTGATTCACTTGATATTTATTTTAAATATGTCCTGCATGAAAAGAAGTTTACACACCAGTCTACAGTCTACACCTGGGCCTCTTGCCACTCCTTACATGTCTATTCATTCTTTGGAGCACTAACAGAAAGAGAGTTCCCCTTTGAGGTTTTATGAATAATGATTCACGAAAAGAAAAAATAATATCGGTGGTAGTAAACTTGTTGTTACACAACATGGTTGCAAATACATGAGTATGTTTACCAGAGGTTTCTTTTTGATTTTGTGGCCCCTCAGAATTATCAAAACTATTTTCAACCACTACATAATTTCTACTAGCTTTCATTTCTAATTTTCTCTCTCTTTCAGGAGGCGTTCACTGCTTTTCATCCTGATTCCAAGTTTGTGCAAAAGTTTCTGAAGCCGCTGCTGCTTGGAGAGTTGGCAGCAACAGAGCCAAGTCAGGACCGAGACAAAAATGTGAGGCTTTGATTCCCTGAATAAAGGACCTTATTTAGATGCAGAACAGAAGTAGGCCAGCCTATTCACAGATCTGAATTTCTATTCATGCATTTTACAGTGTTGGGAACAGCTGAGATTCCTGATGCTCAGGTTTCGTTGTCGGGCTTAATTCCTCGTTTCTCTGAATCAAAACCTAAAACGGCTAAAATGCAAACATTTTTCTTGATTTCACAAGTGTCACATTAGTATATAATATCCTTTCAGCTTTACAGGATTGTTTGTTTCTTCTTCTCTGAACCCAGGCAGCCATCGTGCAGGACTTCAAAACCTTGCGAGCTCAGGTAGAGAAGCAGGGTCTGTTTCAAGGTCAGCCTTTGTTTTTCTTCCTCCACCTCGGTCACATCCTGCTGCTAGAAGCCCTCGGATGGATGATTGTTTCAATGTGGGGGACGGGCTGGATACCGACCTTATTGTGCTCGGTGATTTTAGCAACTGCTCAGGTAATTCAGACATAAACTTTGAATGGAACCTAATATGTATTTCCTTATTTTCTGACATATACACTTTTACAAAGGTGGATGCTTACAGTAAAACACAAAGTTTGAGATAATGAGATAAGAATACATACAACTAATCCTCAACCTTCATCCAGTAAGAGGATGATATGAGAAAGGCCAAATCCTTATTATGCAGCCCCGTAAAAGGATTAAAAAAAAAACTGAATTATACAAAGCTATTATAGTAGAATTCGAGAATAAACCAGCCAAAAACATGACGTAATGCTTGCTACTTCTCTAGGCACAAGCTGGATGGCTGCAGCATGACTTTGGTCACCTATCTGTCTTCAAAAAGTCCACCTGGAACCACGTTGTCCACAAGTTTGTCATTGGTCATTTGAAGGTAACCTCTCTCAGTTATATTCTTTTTCATATAAATTAAACACAGGTATTAAAAGTTTGATTTTCTCAGGGAGCTTCGGCCAACTGGTGGAATCACAGACATTTCCAGCATCACGCTAAACCCAACATCTTCACCAAGGACCCCGATATCAACACGCTGGACACCTTTGTACTTGGACAGACTCTACCAGTGGAGGCAAGTAGCACAGCACTAATGTTTCTAATTTCTTCAGTCATATGATCCAACTTCTCATCACCCCCTCTTTACCTCTGTGTTACAGTACGGGATAAAGAAGATCAAACACATGCCCTACAATCACCAACACCAGTACTTCTTTCTCTGTATGTTTCTTCAGAGTCATTTAAAAGGAATAAAAAACTATGACAGCTTTGTTTTAACAAGCCCTGTCTTTTTTCTTCCAGTGGGACCTCCGCTGCTTATTCCAGTTTTCTACAACTTTAATATAATGCACACCATGATAACCCGGCGATACTGGGTGGTAAGCTGTCAGCCTCTGAGTCGTGTAGTGCAGTTTGTATAATGATTTTCCATTTGATGCATCAGGCTGTATTTAGCCTACCAAAGGAAATTTGAGCTTAGAGTGCTAAAGAAAAACATTACAGTAAAATCAGAATAGCACAGGCGGTAGCAAACATACAGCTTCTCCTTATTTTCAGAGGCTCAAACCACTGACTGATTATTCTATGACAAATTAACCAGATAAAAGAACTAAAAGAAAAGTTCCTTTCTAATATTGAACTAGCATTTAGTAGCTTTTCATTGTTTTTTAAATATGAAGCTCAAACTGATGTCACTGCAAGGGAAGGAGGCCATCATTTAAACCTCTCAGAGAGACAGCAAAAACTTTAGGAGTGGCCAAATCAATGATTTGATACACATTCTTAGAAAGAGTGAGTGCAAAGGCGGGTCAGCAACACCAAAAGACCTGAAAGACCACAGAGGACAACTAAGTGCATGATGGCAGAATTATTTCCATGGTTATGAAAAACAGCCTTAACACATTTAACCAAGTCAAGAACACTCTCGAGGAGGTTAAAGTATCATTGTCAAGGTCTATGATCGAGACACACCTTTGAGAATGAAAATACAGAGGGTTTAAAACAAGATACATACAGCAGATTATGCTTAAGCACAGGAAGACCAGACTATGCCAGAGATTTTGTGAAAAAGCCCGCACAGGTCTGTAAAAATCTTTGGACAGATGAAAATAAGATGAACTTGTACCAGAATAATGTGAAGAGAAAAGTATGGAGAAGGAGAGAAACCCAATTGTCTGTCAAATATGGTGGAGGCAGTGTTATGCATGAACGTGTATGTCTGCCAGTTGCCCCACTGGTGCTTAGTGTAACAGGAGTTTCTCAAGGCAAAGAATGTAAAATTCCTTAAGTCAGTCACCTGATCTCAGACCAACAGAGCAGCTTTTCATTTACTAAAGACAAAAGTGGAGGCAGAAAGTCACGCAGACAGCAACTGAAGGTGTCTACAATAAAGGGATAGCAGAGCATCCATGCTAAACTTCAAATAGTCATTGTCTGCACAGGAGTTTCATACAAGTACTAAAAATATTCCTTATATTACATAAAATTGAAGTAGTTTGTTAGTTTAATTTTGAGCCTCTGAAAATAAAGGACTGTGTATAAAAATGGCTGTAATTCCCAAACAGTCAATGCAACATTTTTGTTAAACCCCTTATGACATCTGAAGGGCTGCACTTTGTTCTGATCAGAGGCAAAACTACAAAAAATGTCCAATAAATTATGGACCTAATTGTACAAATACGATAGTGATGAATTATAACTATTCTTGAGTTAGAAATTATATAAATCATATGAACGTTCTTGTCTTGTGAAGGATCTGACTTGGTCCATGACATACTACCTCCGCTACTTCTACTGTTATGCACCTCTATATGGCGTGTTTGGCTCAGTGGCGCTCTTTTTTTTTGTCAGGTAAATATTCAGAAAGAGAATTAACCAAAGCATTTTGTGATTGCTCTTCGTAATAAGGCATACTTTAGTTGCTACACTGTCTTAGATAAGATTCTGGCTGAAAGAGTCAGCTGGTCCTATCTGTTGTAGTATGCCTTATTAGGAAGATTTTTTCTATTCTTTGACCTCCTTCTACACTGAAAGTTATCATGTTTTTATTAATGTTGCAGGTTTTTGGAGAGTCACTGGTTTGTGTGGGTGACTCAGATGAATCACATACCGATGGATATTGATCATGAAAAGCACAAGGACTGGCTGACTATTCAGGTACCTGTACCTATTTTACCAGCAGGTGCTGCTGATGTGCAAGGTTGTGCAAAAGTTTTGGACACTTTGATTCTTCCATCGCCCAATCCTCATAAATGTCCCAGATCACAAATATTGGTCTTATTTAGGCTTTTTTCTCGTCTTCAGTTACAATCCACCTGTAATATCGAGCAGTCCTTCTTCAACGACTGGTTCAGTGGACATCTCAACTTTCAAATCGAGCACCAGTAAGTGAAATGAGTGTAGCAAATGCAGAAAAATGTATGTTCTGTGTGCTTTCACAAAGTAGAGTACTAGGATTAAAATAGAAACACCCATTTTGCAGACACAAGCATCAAAGGTCCAAAAAAACCTCTCTAAATCAGGAACTAGAAACAAGCATCACGCTTGTTGTAAATATAGAAAAAAAGTGGTCAAAGAGTGGTGTCATCACATGCTAAAGTCAGGCCTCGCCATTTAACCACTTGTGAAACTGTTTCTAATCTAGCTGTGTGTGTTGGGGGAGCACATCAAAGTGGACTTTAAAACACAAATTCTCAGATGCTGTCATATCTGAGGGAAGCTTCCTGTTTCTTTTCTCTCTCAAGCTTGTTCCCTACGATGCCGCGCCACAACTACCACCTGGCGGCGCCACAGGTCCGCGCACTCTGTGAGAAACATGGGATTCCTTACCAGGAGAAAACTTTGTGGCGAGGCCTTGCTGATATTGTCACGTAAGTATTATCACAATGGAGCATTGACGGGGTTGAAAATACACACACACACACACACAATTACTTGTTTTTCTTTTTTTTCTTTTCGTCAGGTCACTGAAAACCTCAGGAGACCTCTGGCTTGACGCTTACCTCCATAAATGACAGACTGCATTTCCTTCACTGATGTAAAAGGAGTGTTTTTCATTTTTGCATAAAAAAAACAACTAATTGTATCTGTCTGATTATTAAAATCAAGCCACTAGTGGGGGAATGACCTTTCTCATTAATGCTATTGTTAAGTCTGGGGTTTTCATAAGTTGCCTTAGAGTGTCTTGATCAACAGTAGGCGTTCTTTTTCTGTCTCGAGTCAATTTGGCAGATAAAACTTGATCATTTTATTGCTCAAAGGTGAGGTGAGGTAGAGCCATCTGTTGGCCATCCGTCCATTCAAAATTGAGAAGAATTGCATCTCCTCCTACGGTTTCATTCAGAATATAATCAATGATGTCCTAATGGGTCATTACACACACGGTGCTCTGGGCCAAGGTCACATTTTTCATGTGAGCCAGATGAGCTACTATGTCACTGATGTTCTGGTTTCTCACAAACCACAATTTGTACAATGTTAATTTCATTATTTTCTGTCAAAATTAAAATTGTAACTACTTTAAAATGCAGCTCTTGTTATTCTGTTTCAGTTTACAATAAATAAACTGTGCTGACTGTTTCTGGGCCTCTGGTAACATTGATCCAATGACAAACACAAGAACCATATTGACGAAAGACATAAAATTATGATGGAGTTTATTTATTCATTTTTTAATCATTGTCTTTTTAAAAACTATATACACCCGCTTGAATGTTTTCTCTAAATCTCCACTTATTCATTATCAGGATTTACATATCTACTGCACATACTGCTTGTTTTTCTGGTGCTTGTGCAGCTTACACTGCAAAACGCTTTGCTGCTAAGAACACATTAATGGCAGCGTCTCACTTTTACAGACAAAATCTTCATGCAGAATTATTGCTTGCTAAGTTTGCCAGAATGTCTGAAACCTGATTAGCAAGAATATTTATTTTTTAATACTTAGTGTTGATGAGCATTAACCAACCAGGCTGAGAAAACGATACCTGCTAGAAGTAACACAGAGCATGTCTATTTTTTATTTTTTATTTTTTTTTACTCCTGTAAACAGTTACATGAAAACAGTTGGCCATATTTCGGAAAATGTGTCAAACATTCTGGCACAGATTTCAAAACACAATCGCTAAAATCTACTTTTTTAAAGGTATTTTAGTAAACAGCCTCATTTTTGACGGTGAGCATGAACATTAACTGCAGTGCTCGTACAAATATGTACGTTACATGCAAATCATGCATACACATGCTAACACGCACACCAAAGTGTACGTAAATTCATAAGCTCCTTTTTTCTTTTGTTTAGCAGAAATCTCTTTGTCGAGAAAATTTAAGGTGACAAAGAGAACAAATGCAGCATAATTAAGAAAAAAAATGCTTGAAAACATACACGTTGGATGATACAAAATAAATATACAATTAAAAATGTACACAATATTTCAGTATTTGCTACTGCAGGGCAGAATTAACTGTAGATTGATTGAAGGAGCTGCTGCACTTAGATAGCTGTGAAGAAGGAAGATGACTAGATGAGTCGTTTAGGTCAGCGGGTTCAGTCTTTGCTGCCGGAGTCGATCCTCTCCTGCCGCCGCGTCAAGATCTCCTGTAGCTCTGAGGTTCCACCGCTCTTCTGTAAAGGAAACATCGGTGTCTCTTTAAATATTGTTCGATGCTGAAGATGTCAGATAGACAGACTTGGAAATAGCAGTAGCTTTAGGATTTGTTTTCTTCTAAATACAAAGCTGTTCTCAAAAAGGTATGGTATGTATGTATGTAACTAATCAAAGACAACATGTCAAAGTTTTAAATTGAGAAATGGCATTGTTTTTTGAAAATTATCAAAAAAGTTCCACTTTGCCTCTGTCCATTTTAAATGAACACCGACCCAGAGAACAGATAGGCATTTTAGGATGTTAGGGTTAGAACCGGTTTTTGTAGAGAACCAGTTCCCCGAAGTTCAGTTCCTCGGAATTGTTAGTCTGCTTTCCTATTTATCCCTCTTTTTGGTTCCACTTGCACTCGTGCTACAATCAGCTGATTTCAGTTTGTGTGCTGGAGGAGGAAAATAGTGGCGCAGTCTACATGTACTTCTTAAATTGCACAGAAGGAAGACAGCACTTCATCCTGGACAGAAACAGGTGCATTATGCTTTGTGATTTGCAAGCACCTGCACAGACAGCATGCTAACGCTAAGCTAGCCAAGAACGCAGGGTGACATTACCTGAGTGAATGCCAACCCCAGCCCAGCAGCCAGATGCTGAACTTCAACAAGTAACAAGCAGATGATCAGTCAAGCTGCAGCTTCAGTTTCTACCTGCTCTTGTTTCTTAAAGTAGAATCACTGAGGTGTTTGCTTTGAAGTCTTTTTGTGCTCGTTTTCATCGTTGCTTTGTGCTGTCGACTTTATGTTCATACCTAAATACTAAGAGAAAGATCATATGTGTGTCCTCATTAGGATAGGGATTTGTGTTGGTATGTGGGCCTGTAGCCCAGGGGTAGGCAACTTCAGGCCTTGAGTGCCGGTGTCCTGCAGGTTTTAGATATCACCCTGGGTCAGCACACCTGAATCATATGATTAATTCATTACCAGGCCTCTGGAGAACTTAAAGACATGTTGGGGAGGTAATTTAGCCATTTAAATCAGCTGTGTTGGATCAAGGACACATCTAAAACCTGCAGGACACTGGCCCTCGAGGCCTGGAGTTGCCTAACCCTGTTGTAGCCTATAGGTTGACTACATAGCACACAATTCATTTGCAAGAATGTAATGTATTTGATGTGCTGCTTAGCAATAGTGGTGACTATCAAAGCGGAGCCGAATCGAAATCGCTAAATTCTTAACAATTCCCATCCATAATAACATATTTGAGATTTTTTTTGGTGTTATTTAACTATTTTCACTCTAAATTGTTTTTGAATGTTTTCTTGAGCTCAGGCTCATCTTAATGCAGCGCTGTCTGAGGTCCTTTCTGCTACAGAGGGTTCTCTGATTTTTCTATTGTTTAAATTACAATATTTTCAGCAGATGATAAAACCTACAAATTTCAAATTCCTCAGACTAAACAGTTTAAAATAAGCTTTAACTTATTCGTAAAGCACCACTTTCCATTTTTAATTTAAATTTTTCTACAGCATCTCATTGCTGTGAATAAACACAGTGAAAGATCCAGTCGGTGGTTCAGGAATATACCACACTGCATTAGTGATCTTTTACTCGAAGATGTAAAACATATATTTACATTTGTAATTTGAGGTTTTTCATCGACTTTGTCATTTTTTTGTAACTGTTTTGATGACACTTCTGTGTAACTGTGATTATGGAGAACATGTTAAACTGACAAATTCTTTTTTACTTAGTACGGTCTCCATCTCAGTGAGTACATCCACTTTTTTATGGCTGTAAGTATATTAAGTATAGAGTGTGAAATCACTAAGAATCTGACACCTGACAACAGATTTTACATACATCTACTTGACTTAACGTGCTCAGATAATTACTGGAAGTTAAAATCTGGGTATTTTTCGTACAGTATCTAAAGGCTGTCAGATGTTCAGTTCAATCAAAGCACATCTATCAAATGAAACAGCTGTGTAAGCAGTGTGCGTGCTGAGGTGACTGACCTCTAGCTGTTCTTTCTGCACAGTGACCAGTGAGAAGACGCGACTGCCTTCATCTCCACAAACAGCCTTCAGTTCTTCTTTGTTCAGGGAAAACAGCTGAGCCCCAGTCAGGATCCCCAGACAGTCAACAGTCCTGCAGAAAACAGTCACAATTAAAAGATAGTATTTACTAAAACAACATTGCTTCCAAAAGAGAGCACACTGCTAAAAGACAATTAAAAAATATATGCCATTGTAACAAAGCATGACAGGAAAAGATACGTGTCATCAATAATATTATTCACATTGTCAGTTCTAGCACCTAGGTCATGTGACAGGCTCACTGGGACACGTTGCTATACTTAGATACAGCTTATCTTTGTGCTAAATGCTAACAAGCCCATATGCTAACATGTTAACGCTTATATGGTTACAAAGTAGCAATCCAAACAGACACTGCCTGCCTGTTTTAATCACTTCTTTCTGACATTTCAGTCAGAACTTAAAGAGATCGCTTTATTGCACCAGAGTACACCTGCAGGCAAATACCAGTTAAGCCACTAGAGGTCAGCAAAGACATGAAATTCAGCAAGTGATACTCAAGTTGCTGTCTAAGACAGTTAACTATCAAATGACAATATTTATCTAATAAAGAAATACACATTAAAAGGACAATAATTCCTCTTTCTTTCAAATTATTTATGTTCAAACCAACTGACTTATTCGCCGTTTCCTTGGAACAAGGATGCACAGAGCGAGATGATGCAAATTCTTTGCAAAAAAGGCTCATACCACATCAAACATCTACTTAGCGAATTAGAAAATTTGTTATGCACTCTATGTGGGGCATAATAAATGATTTGGCCCACAGGCCGTAATATGTTTATCACTGCTTTTAAGGCGTAGGGAGGTATTTTGATTTGGTGGATTAGTTAGCGTTGTGGGTAACTTACGATTTTGAGAAGCCTTTTGAATTGAGCCATGCAGTCACCTGCTCTGGCTTTGAACTAGATTTGAGCGGCACTTGAACGCTCGCTGACGGCCGTTCCACGTGCAACTTCCTTGGGGGCTGCTTGTTATTGATTTTAGTCAACAGCTCCTCTATCACTGCAGTATGGAAAGATGATGGAGACAAAAGTCAGAGCAAGAACAACTACTTGTAGGGCTCTTCTTAAAAAACAAGAAGAGCCCTACATAACTGGAATTTCTGATTACTTTTTTCCCCTTACTTTCACTCTTGGGTCTGTCCTTCTTGAAGCTATTTCCAGGGCTTCGAGAACCAGGAGAGGACGGGCTGTAACCTTGCTGCACACAAAAAACACAAACACAGGTCATGAGAAAGCAATCAAAGCCAGCATTATTCCAAAAAACTGGTTTGTCTTTTATCTCATTCTGCTTGATTCATTCCTGCCAAGTAGCCAAAAGCAAAGTATGTGTGGGAGGTTCTCACACATAGACGACTGGCTGCTGCAGGGCATTTCTTTATGCAGGCAGCAGGTATCTATAAGAATGCAGCGTAATGCTGTGAGTGTATGATATGTTGAACGTGCAGACGTTTTGTACACAAGACTACAAAAACCTATCAGCAATCTGCAGATAATTTAATTTTACCTCCAAGTGTCTATGATGGTGTTTATGAAACTTTTCTTATTCACGAGACCACTTTATTACGGCTCTTTTATGAAACGATACTTGACTTTAACCCCGGAAGTATCATCCTGTGAAAGAAAATCATATCCAACTAGTGATAAAGAAACCTTGACCTTTCTCATAAGCTTATAGGGATTATTAGTTATTGTCTTCCTGGAATCAATCACAACACTTTTTAGACAATATGTCTGAGCTTCCAGAGGTGGGACGTAACAAAGTACAAATACTTACAACTTTTTAGTTTTATTCCTTAAATTTTTTACACAAATATCTTTAGTTTCTACTCCTTATATTTTCAAAACAGGCTCATTAATTTTGGTTCAGCTGTATCGTCTACCGCATTTATACTCGGAGTTTAAAGTGGGCCGGAGTGAGTGTAGGTGTTGTGGCCTTGGTGCTTCAACATCTAGCTAGCTACAGAAGATAAGCGAGCATAAAGGAAGTACTTTTTTTTTTAATGGTAGGCAATTTCAAATTCAGTGTTTCTATCAGCTCAACAAACATCAGCAAACACACATACTGTTTATGTGCAGTTTGTCGCACAGTGTGTTGCTAGCTAAATATCCAGTTGCTGTATTTCACAGGGAGAGAAAAAATGGCAAGATAAGTTCACTCTGAAATGTAAAAAGATGTAAGAAAGCCAGGAGAGGAGAGGAAGAAGAAGGAAGAAGAACTTTGTGTTATTTAAATTTTGCATGAAAATACTTTTTAGTTTTTAATGGCATGAAGAGGTTAGTTTACAGTACTGTGGTGAATTTATAGTAAAGCACTGCGCTGGGCTGGTGCACAGTGGCTGTGGTGCTTATGGTCAGTTACAAGTTACATGAAGTAGACTCATTTCCATTTAGGATGATGATGCTTAGATTAATTAGCTGAATTTCAACTTCATACCAACTATATGCTGTGTAGTATAAAGAAACAGTATAGTGTCAGTGTCGGGGATGGACATCACCTACGATAACTTGTGAAACTGCTGACATCTTGTTGAATTCAGTTGTGTAAATCCACAAAGAGCAGCAGGTCAGTTGATCACAGCCTGTACATTAAGAAAATCTACTGACGCTCACATTAATTATTATGAGTTGGAATTCTTTTCCCCACTGAGCCACCACAGAGATCTTAGGATTCCCCCCACCTGCTGAATCCCACTGTAACCAATGACTTTACTCATTTTCCTGCTTAGGTGTGGAGGCAAAATCACCCTCTACAATGTAGGTAACAGAAAATAGTTATTTTTTTAAAATTCTCATATACTGTTTGTGTCCTACATAACAGATTAAAACAAAGCAGATTCATTAGAATTATAATATTATTTTACTACTATTATGATCTAGCGCAAGGTTCAGTTACCTTTGTGCAAAAATGATGAGCAGAATTTTCCTTCAGAGAGCTACTTTTTACTTTGATTACATTTCAGAGCCTGTGCTTTTTCACTTTTACTTGAGTAAAGAAGTTGAATGAGAACTTCAGCTTTTACTAGAGTATTTTTTAACACAGGTATCTGTACTTCTACGTAAGTAAAGAAAGTATGTCCTTTTCCACCTTTGCTTAAAAGTAGTTAAATCCCTTCTAATTCCCATTTCAGTCAACTGAGTTAAGCATTAAGGTACTTGTTTCAAAGAGTTCTTGCTCTACTACTACTTGCATTGAACCTTATTAGTGCCTGTCAGATCAATAAATGCCATTCTTTTTAGTGCTTATAGTGGCATTTTGCTGTCATGCACTGACTGGTGTCAACAATAAATTCAGTGGCCTGTTGAAACAATTTGATATTAGGTGGTTATGAGCGAGCCCCACCACTAGATGTCTCCTTAACCCCATGTCTTAAGAGAGTAATACCGGATGCATTACCGTAGACAGACAAACAATTATAGCAGCAAAAGGGATGAACAGGCTTGAACTGGCTTTAAATAGGATAACTGGTAACTTCTGGTTTTCAGATATGCATGTAGCATGGAACACAGGGTATTACTCCAAGCCAAAAATGAATGTAATCCTTTGAGTTGGATGTTCCTCTAATTGATTGGTTAAGGTTTGGTATAATGTATTCATTACTCTGGCTCCTCAAATTCATAAGGGCGTACCACTCCATCCCGTAAAGGTGTTTTGTTAGGGGAGATTTAACCGGGGATTTTGCACAAATTTTAGTCGTCTAGTCATGCATACACACGCTTTCCTTCTCTGAAAGCCGAATTTCTGTAGAAGCAAGCAAAAAATATATATTTCTGAGAAATTCTTTAAAGAAATTTGTTTCTTTAAAGGATAACAAAATGAGTCTGGGATTAGAGCTTTTTTATCAAAGCATTTCTTTGTACAAGGCCCCTGGATGTTGTCTAGCAGCGTGTAGCACCCATTGTTCTGTCACATGCTCTTCTATCAAGTTGAATAGCCAGAATTGAATGGAGACAAGCGGCAGGTCCAGCTGTATGTATGAGCGGGGGGGGGGTGACGATTAGGGGATTCCAATCTTGGATGGTGTTGTTGTGCCTCCCGTGGGACACAAGGGGTGAAATTGAGCATCTAATTGAAAGGGCAGGGACGAGGTGACAATCATGACTGTAGATGAGATGTCATCTCTGCTGGGGGCCCAGAGCAGTGATGTGAAGGAGAGCTCCCCGTGAGGAGTCTGGAAAGTCCTTTTATGTATTGAAAATAAAAGGGAATCTCTGTCTCTGGCTGGGTTCCTTCTATTCTGTATGATATAAAGCCATTTAACAGATTTGATGCCATGCATAAAGTCACTTCAGGACAGATGTGTCACAGCTCGACTGAAACATGAGGATTTCACATTTGGCTGCATTTTATTAACCACATTATTTTGCATGTAAAATGTTAATAATCATTATCTATTAGACTTTAAATATGCACTTTTGCAATGAAAAAAGCCAGTTGATACTCGCTGATAAATTAAGGGTATATAAAATCTACACCCACAGACATAGAATTTAAGTCAATCTGCAGACATAACAGTCTGTCTGTAAATAAAACAGGAGAAAATGGCAAGATATTCAAAAACAAAATGTTATTGGAACACTTTAAGCCTCATCAGCTTAATCCTCCTTCAGTGCAATTACAGTCAAGGAGAAATGTTAATGTATTCATTTTATCTCCAAACTGTGACTGTTTGCTTCATCGTCTTCCCATCTCACTGGCCTTTCTGTGTGACTGTTCGCTAACTAAACATGACATAAGATTGCCTCACTGATTGATTGAACAGTTAAGATATTGGTCATGTCTATTCACCTTTGTTTGGAGGTCAGAGATCTCTGCTACGTGGGGATCATCCTCAAAGTCATGCAGAGGGGGTCTAAAGCGTGAACACACAATTGTAGTCTAAATTTAATTCTTTCATTTACTTTCAAAATAAATCAAATAAATCTGTTTCTAATATATTTTTGCACCGTACCGCATGTGTGGATGAGGAACTTGATACGCCCTGTTTATGTTAGGTTTGTTATTCTTGGTGGAGTCTGCCCTCTCAGCTGGAGTCTTCTGGTCTAGCTGGGCAGTGCCTGGAAGCTCAGTCTTCGCTCTGTTGAGGAGCAGCTGGTTATCTGGTAGGATCTGTGCCAGGGCATCATGAGATGGGAGATTGTATTTTCCCCTCTGAAACTGTAGAGCATATATTATTTTTCACTGTCAAAAATGATTTCCAAACATCACTTAAAATGCTAATGGTCTCTTTTAACCTCATTTACTGTCCCAGAAACATACAAATTATGCCTCATAACTTATTCAGAATAAATGATAAGCCAACCTGAAGTGCCCAAAATGTGTACTTAGTTGATTGGCCACTTCAGGTTGGCTCCAAAAGCAACTCCTATGATGAAAATTTAAAGCTTTGGACAAAAATGATTTTCTTATTATTCTTTGTCCACTAATCATATCAGTGCTTATAGTTCCAGTCTGCATGACACGTGCTAACTAGGCAGCTAGTTTACTTGGCTTCACCTCTGTAAAAGATAAAAGTAGCTGAAGCCAAAGTGTAAGTGCCTCAAACCAGCATTCTTTTTTTTGATCAACTCCCCTTGTGGTCAAAACACATCTTAAAGACTTTATGGGCTAAATTAGTAGTTTCAGGTCTATTTTGTAAATTATGGGCAGTCTGTGAGTCAGAAAGGAGGATTATGCTCACTGGCTAATGACCTGTCAGTTAAAAGGTTTTATTCAGTTGTGGTGTCCTTGGTTTCTTTGTCAGATCTTGTCATGTTCAGTATCAGAACACCAACATGGTGATGGCAAAAATGTTCAACTCGAGATTTCAAAACATGGCTTCACTAAACAATGAGTAATGCCACCATATTGTCTATGACCTAACTTTTTCTTATATGAGTCACTGAAGTATTAGTCACAGACTTTTTGTAAGGGTGTTGTGGACTTGGCAATGGGACACCCTTGATCGTAAGTCAATGATCAACTTTGACACTGCATCATTTATGGCTGGGTGGACACCCTAGTGGAGGAAGGAACTGAGTTGTTGGATCAGGTGGCTGGGGAGGATGCTGTACAGAGGAAGTGTGCCTTTAGTGTGTGTGTGTCTGTGTGTGTGTGTTGTATTTGCATCTGGTTAAGAGCCATGTTTGGCAGATCCACACCTCTCACCACTGGCAGAACTTTGCATTCTAAGGAAGACACGGTCCAAAAGAATGAGATCATGGGTAAAAACTGAAGAATGAGCTTTCACCAAAGAGTGTCTGGGCTCTCCCTAAGATTAAGAGTGAGGATCTCTACAATTTAGGAAGGGCTTAGAAAAGGAGCCAGATGATTTGGCTCAGACTTCTGACTAGATGCCTCCTGGTTGCCCGCTTGAACTTAAAAGTTGTCCCAGGGCAGACTCGGCATGCTGGAGAGATTAAATCTGTTGGGTGGCTTGAGAATCCCTTGTTGTCTTCCTGGAGGAAGTGAAATGTGTAGCTAGGGGGAGAGAGGTCTTGGCATCTCTGCTTAGACTGCTCCCCCCACAAAGATAATCAGAAAATTAATGAATTGATGGACGAGTGAAGGAATGGATGGATGGATAGACTGGACCTCCAGGCAGTGATTTTGGTGTTGGCCTACTAATAAATTTATAATGTAATATGGCAATTACGATTGTTTATTGTGCAGATTGTGCTTATTTTTACTGACAGCACCTTGGGAATAAATCTAACTAGAGTTACTGATGACTTAGTGACGTGGTTCGGGAGTCCACTACTGACAAGCGTATAACACGGTTCATGGTTCAAAAACAGAGGGACGCCAAATGATCATTGTTATCTGTAAGATGGAAAATGCTGAACAACTTCCCGTGACACTATGGGGGGACTAAATGACTTCCGCAATGTTAGATTTAATGTTATCTAACATTTTCACATACACTGAAAGCTTTTATCAAAATACATTGTATCTATGACCTTTCTCACTGCACTGTGAGCGAGGCCATTCTACCTCTTCGTCACTTGAATATAAATGCTGTTACATCAGTAGGCATACACTACCCACTCCATAACTAGAGAGCTCTGTCAAGAGCCCTGAAGTCCTTTAAGTGTGAGCACTGCATACACAGTGTACACTTCCAATGATGACAGTTGCCTGGCAGCGCAAATTCAAAAAAATGGCATTAAATAGAGTCATTATCCATTATCTTCCCACTGACTTTCCCTCTAACGCAAATACCTCCACAGTGTCAGAACCTACCTGCACAGCTGCTGGTGTGCTGAGGGATTTTGTCTTTTTTGAAGCCTTCATCCAACACAAAATGTCAGAGTCCTTTAACTGGTAGTGAATGGGAAAGCTGGAGCTTTGACATCAATCAGCTTGTAACCACAACACAAACCTTAGCGACTTCACAGGCAGTGAATTCCCACTATGTGCAAAATGCTCTAATATCATCTTTCAGCAGAACTCACAGAAAAACAATGTTGAGGCTACAGTTCTTCTCATTAATTCACTGAGGCTTCAGAGACTCACACGAACAATGTGTTTGCCAGCAGCAATATAAAAGTAGTGCACACGTAAATGTATCAGTACTTTTTATTCAATAATATATTAGCCCAAAAAAGGGGTTTGGTGTATCTATACTGTACCTTAAAACTACAGAATGTGCTAATGCTGGAGTTAAATCACCATTGTTGAAAATTGGGTGTTGTTATTACCTTGTGATAAGTTAACCTAATCCAACAGCCTGGCATGAATTTATAGCCCTTAAGTAACTAAAGGTTTCCTATGTGCGTGAAGTGTTTGGAGGAAAAGGTGAAGAATTATCATTAAGGTAAACGCCGTAGAGCACTCATTCTCATTCTCTGCCATATTGTAGAGATGATGTTGTTTCCATAGGGATGTCACACTGCACATCATTTGGCAACTGGTGCAATACAATATGCTGAAAAAGTCAAACATGTCAGGAAAATAACAGCTAACCTAATAACAACATGTAGCTTACCATGAAAAAAGCTCTACTCTTTTTAGTTATTAGATAAATATTAGGCTAAATTTGTGTTGAATAATTCACTGGGTGCTTCTGGCTATGTGCTCTGCTTGAAGACGTAATCTCTTCTAATCCAACAAGGGAAAACCTGCAGAAGTGAAAAGTCTTCCAGCGGAGTCTAATATCACATTATCATGTATGAGATTGCTCGACAAATTTAGAAAATCCCTAAGACTAAATAATTTATATTTACATGTTGCTCTTTGTAGACACAGCTCGTGTTCAGAATGCTTCTGACCGTGTTACATATAATCTGTGGAGAGCTATGTTTCGGGGGGATGTGTGCTGCGCTACGCTGTGCTGTGCTGTGCAGGCAGTGGGGATGGGGGTGGGGGTCTGAGTGACACAGTGTTGGTTTTTCACTCTGGGCTATCTCTAACATCATCAGAATTCAGGACATAGCCTGCAAGATGTAGCCAATGTACTCTTCATGGGAGTGACAGCTCTGAATCTGCTGCCACACAGAGCTTCAATTAGCCTGCCAGGCAGCCAGTTCCCAGGAGCCTTTTCTACCTCCCCTTTCCAAATTTGCCATCCACCACCTTTTATTTTTCCTGTCAACCCTTCATCTGACCTAGCTTTTCCTCTTTTTCCCTCTATTTCCACAGCAGACTTCAACACCTCACGTTGTCCCTGTTACCTAAGTTACAATCTTTTTGCTGCTTTTCCCGTGTCACCATGACAGGCCAAGCGGAAATACTTACAACGTGTTAATGGACACAGAGGCAAAAGACGTGTTGGAGAACTGAAGCAGAAATGAAAGAAGGAAATTGCGTTGGTGTGTCTCACTCACTACAGAAACAGTTTGGGCTGTTCAGCTTGTGAGTAAAAAAGGAAGAAATGCTAACATAGAAACAGTTCTAATGTTATTAAATGTTCTGGAGTTTAAAACACTATAGTTCGTGTATCCTGTAGGATATCTGAGTACTGATAGACATCCAACTTCGAACACATATTATAGGTATTATAAATCATTGGCCAATATGTGCAGAGATGACATGCTTGAATGCTTTATAAGTTATAAACCAGAAATGAAATCCAAAATGCTAAACAAATGCTATAACGGTACATTTTCACATATTACACTGAAAAAACCCCCAAACAAACAAAAAAGGTTGAAACTGTTTGTTTTTTTTAAGCAAAAGTTTATGGGTACTTCTCTAAATGGTTAAATGTGTGATTAAAAAAAAAATGAAAACAACATATGTAAAAGAAATACAGAAAGTATTTTTTACAGTGTGTATTGCTTATCTGCAAAATTAACACAATAAACAATAAATGTCTTTTAATATAGCGCTGAGCCAAAAGGTAACTCAGAGAGCGCATTATCATCAACATTGGTGCCCTGCTTTATAATTTAACCAAAAGAAAAGCGGAGACAACTGCAATTTATTGTGTAGCTGTAACAATAATCACATACATAGGAAATATTATATCTGAGAAAAATTACCTTTGAAATTAAATCAACATTGTAACAACTGATCTTCATTTAGCTTCTATTAGCAATAACACAGTAACACTAAATCAGGTAACACTGCAGCTATTAGTTTTAAAACATTTTTTGCAGAAGAAAAAAAATTCAATTCAATTTCTAAGAGAATTCCATTTTGCCCTTCATGTAATCATATCTGTGCCCTGTCAGCAAAATAAAATCACATCTGCAGCGAGCTGGTTATGTGGTTATAAAGATTTCTAAAATATGGCAAAACGAACAGAGTGGCTAGAGGGATGGAGAGTGGGGTGTGTGTCAAGGACAGTGTGCGGCTCTGATTCAAGGGCATGCGTGGCTGACAGCCGCTGCCACTCCCCGTGAGGTTCACAGTGAAAGCAAAGCCAAGGATTATCTGTAAATCAACTCCTGTCAATTAAGGATACACTGCAGTGAAACTGCAGCACTCCATAAATTAAGGAGGTATGAATATAAAGGCAAAATTGACTTTGGGTATAATGGATTGTGTTGGTGATGAGTGTGACAAAAATAAATAAATTAAATAAATAAAAAAGGAATTTTAAAATGGGTATATATGGCTTCCATATATTAATATATATCCATATATTGAATATTGAATAAATTGTATTGACTATTGTGGTTTCAACTTCTTAAATAGTAAATCTTTAATTTACACGCAAACAATAGGACAAACTATGCCTTAGACAGTATAATGTGTAGTTATATATATGTATATATATATGTATATATACATGTTATAGTAGATAGTAGGCCATTCTGTCTAAAATGTATGCAGCAAAAGAAAAAAGGAGTATGCTATCAAAAAGAAAAGAAACAAACATGTAAATGTAATTATAATACTTAAGGTGGACTTATTGTTACGGTCACTTTACTATTTGAAACTTTCCCATTTTCAATATTTAATATGATCGTTCTAATAATATAAAAATAATAAGGAAAAGCACACCTTAATCACTAAAAGATTCATCACTTGGATCATTAGAGTAATATTTATGTATATGTGTGCAACCCAATAAGTGGACACAAAGTGATTTTCAAATTTATTTAATATTTGAAGGCACGGAAAACACGAAATACGATTTAGGCTCAGGGGAGAATAAAATGATCCAGCTACAGCACAGCAAGTATCCATGACTAGTTTTTTCACCACTGGTTCCGCATGACCTTTTCAAAAATGCTATACAACTGAAGCTTAATGACTAACACAACGTTTGACATTTACTGAAGGCAGCTCGCTGTTGAATAGTTCAAAGAAACATCAAAATGCTAATGCTAGCTTTTGCACCCAAAAGGGGCCCCTGAGGAATGAAAGAAGAGGAGATGTGCATAAACTTGCATAGTGTTTCAGTATTGGGGATTAAATCTATAGATTGTAGACTTGTAGATTTTGCCAAAAAATTATAAATTAATTAATTAAATAAATTCCTTCTTAAAGTAGGTCAGCTAGTAGGAAAACATGTGGTTAGAAAGACCTAAACAAACAAGGTCTTTGTTTAAAATTTAAAGCACACCAGATCCTGTCTAAGGCTGTTAAAAGGGCATGGAAACTGAGAGGGAACTAGAAATGCCTGTTTTTGGCAGAACTGTGCCTTGAATTTAATTAATTAGAAGGCAAATGATGCAGTTATGTCAACACCGAGTCACACACCTCTTCCCAAAAATCATGAGATTGACGTCAGCCAGTCAACTGATGCAATTACAAGCTAAGAAGGAAACATCAAGCTCAAGCCCAGATCCTGTCAAGAGATGAATATCTGGAGGAAAGCCGCTGACCTGCATCCCATGAGAGAACAAGGTGGTAGAGTAAGTGCCATGAAAGACAAGGTCAATGGACCCAAATGATAACCACATAAGTTGTTCCCATTCAAGTCTCTACATTACTGTCGAGAAGAAAGACATTTAGAGTGCTGTTTGGTATCCAGTCATCAGTCACTGTATCTACGCAACCACAGAAAAGACCATTTATCATGTGTAAAGGACTTAATGGCATTAGCTAGGGGTCCATCAGCAGGTTAAGACCTACATTAGCTTCATACTAACCAAAGAGAGCAAAGGCATGGGGGACTCATGAGATATTCTGTGCTCTGTGTACACCTTTTATGGTTCTAAAATCAGATAACAACACAGAATAGAGACATTAACCCCTCAACCCTTTTCTGTGCAGGACAGATCTGATCTTTAATGAGCAGGCTGGGCTATTCAGAAAGAATTCCTGATGGACAGCACAGGGTAGATGGGATGATGATAGTCCATTAGCTGGAGCTGAGCTGATACAAGACAAGGTAGACAATAGCTGACACTGCCAGAAACAGCTTCATTGTGAAGCCTATAGTAGTAGCAACTCTGTATTCAGAGGCGATTGCGAGGTTACACATTTAGCTGAGGTGGGAATATGAGAATAGCTGTAAATCTACTCAACACACTCTACTCCAGCTGTGGCATATAGATATGGGCACTTCAAACAGAACAGTCCAGCCCAACCTGCATGCCAGACAGAAGCCGCCGAGCTCCCTGCATCCCCACTCCGCCCTTATCAGAGAATAACAGGAGACTGAGGTAAACAGCTGGGGAATTAGCAATAAATAAGACTGGCAAGCGATGTCTTAACGACTCTGCTGTCTGCAAAAACTACAATCACTGAGAGTTAGGTCAGAGCACTAAATTGTGTGAGGTACGTAAAACTGGAAATCATTACGTCAATGAATTGGTTTTAAAAATTGGAAGCACAGCACAGATTAAAAGGCTTTCAGTATAGTCTTTTCTTGTTCACTCCAAACAGGAAGCACATGCTTACGGCGTCCCGATAGTTATCATTAGAACCTCGGCCTGCAGTGGCCTTCGGTGTTCAAGGTCTTTAAAGCACTCGGCTCTTATATAGAGTCAGACTGAACCACCCACATTCATGAGCAGCCCTCCCACACATGCCTCCTTTGCTCCACTGCTTTTGTCTGTCAAGGCCAGCTTGTATCACATCTGTTTTGACCTGCACATATATGCCGGTCTCATCGATTACATCACACCTTCATTTTATCTGTTAAAAAGAAGGAATCTCTGTGCTTGCATACCAATGCAGACAAAGCACAGAAATGGAGTATCACAAAAGGATTTGAGGGGACCCCCCCCCCCCCCCCCCCCCCCCCCCCCCCCCCCCAAACCCCAACCCCCCCCCCCCCCCCCCCACCCACCCCC
>VUQG01013394.1:1542-16610 GCA_015106755.1 Etia nguti
CCGATGGGACCTGATCTACTGTTGTCAAAATAGTTTTATTTTGAAGGGCAGTTCTTCCGGAAGTTGTTAAATAGATTACTGTAAGTTTCGCGCCCCTTAGCACGCGCTGCCGGTACTGCATTTTTTATGCTTGAATTTACAGCATGAGACGCAAGTAAGCGTCGGGCCTATGCTCTGCCGCGTTGGTATGAGTTATCATAAAGCACTGATAAGGAATTTGGACAAAAACTGAATTTGAGCGGAGAGTTTCCTATTAGGCGGAATCACAGTGATGTGGCCGTAACAACCCTTCTCCTTACAAAGGAACCACACAACTTTTCTTGCAATTATGTGATGATTTTGATTCTCTCTCTCTGTTTTTAGCAACCAAACTAATGCTGATATTTAGAATAATTTTTTCTCTATATACCTCAATTAGCGTAAAGCATCTGACGATTTTAAGCCACCCCTAATGATTAGAGTCCAGTGAGACGTGCAGTTATTTCACAGCTATCATAGCCACCTTCCTGCTATTTGAGGTTTTGCCTGTATAGTCATCTTATATTACCTTGAGCACTTCAGCCACTTTGTCACTGTTATTGTCCATATTTGACAACTTTTCGACGGAATACTTTGAAATTTGCATTTGACTATTAAACACTAGCTCTAATGTTAAACACTACACCACCGTTCATAAAGCAAACAAAGACTTAACTGAATATATGCTGTGACGATAAAAAGGGACGGGCAAATGTGAAATGTCATTAAAAAAGGACGGGAGACTCCGGGGTCAGCTACTTCCTACGGTTGTTTTTTTGAAAGGACCGGTTGGATCCTCGCTCTGCAGCCGACCAATCGGAAGTGAGTATTTTTCGCGCTGGTTGGCCTGAGAGTTTGAGTTTCCCGCAAGCTTTTGATTCGACTTGAATGAAATCCTTCGCTTTACATGATGAATACGGGTAATTTTTCCCTTTAACCACCGAGAGGAGATTCAGCAGGTAACTAGAAAGATGCTGTCTTTCATGTTATTGTCAATCCGGGAATATGAGGCTGGTTGCGTTTTTGCTAGTGCAGTTATCCGGGTCGACCATCCATTTTAGCAAGAGATGACTTGCTAGTTAGCCATCTATGCTAACGTTAAATGTGCAGTTTGACTTGGCTTCAATGGTACACTGGGACTAGCTTTGGCTAGCACTGCTAGCTTTTTGAAACAAGCTGTCATGGCGCCTGCAAAATAAATTTAGAAGTGAAACAAAAGCAGAACATTTTAAACGAGTTACCGCTAATGTGCAACTATGCCGCCACGTAGGTATTTGCCTATTTGGTTTAATCGGATAGCAAGTAAGATGATGGCTTTAGCGTCTGGATGGCGGCTTTGTCTATTTGCTGGAATCCGGTGTAATGGCTGACTGTAGTGATGACAGAGATGCGGTTGTACGCTGTATGAAAATGCTTGACCGCCTGTCTATGGATGTGATCCATGAGATTCCCTCATCGTGGCTTCCGCTTCAGGAAATAGCCAGGGCCTCTTTCTTGCATGACATTATAGAGAAGTCCGCTTGGCAAAGTAGGTAGCCTACGCTCGCCGGCGGAACACTTTAACGTAATGCTAATGTTTAACGTACAGACGCTAAAACCGCTTGCGTTAACGTTAACATTAATAAGACGGCTTCAGTCGTCCTGCAGTTACATTGCAACGAACGAGCACATTAATGTCACAGTGTAGGGCAACAGACAATATGGTTTAGCTTTGTACAAAGGGTGGTATGGATTAAATTCCAGCAATTATTCGCACTCCCAGTTGCATTGCTCTGTATGTCAGCTGCTTCCATTTCCGCGGCTTTTCTAGCCGGTAATGCGGTCGTTACGCGGCACAGCAAACCACCCACTCATTGGGCATTCGCTGCATGCGGTGGAGCCTGCAGGCTGATTCTCCATACTACTTTGCCACAGTCTGCAGCTAGCAGCTAGCAGCTAGCGAGTCCTTTTCCAGGAGAAAGCCAACTTAAAATTATCGCGGTAAGAGGGTTTTCATGCCGCCAAGTGGGTTTCGTTCGCATGCATGGATTTAATCAAGAATAGGCTTGACCTGACCTCACTCTCATTAGTTGTGATTGGTCTGGAGGATGGATAGATAAATATATAGATATCGTTTCATTAAACACAGTTATTGCTGCTTCAGACTTCTGGTCAGTCGAGTCGCTCTACTTTCTTGTAAAAGCATCCGAAACTACGAGGCTAGAACATTCCGTGACAGGTGCAGTATTCTGTGTCGCCTCCCAGCTTTCTATTCAAGCTCGCTGGAGCAAGTGAGTGCCATTTTGTAAAATGTGTAACGTTATTGGAGTCATGTCTCAGAATGCAGTTTAGCAAACTGAAAGAATTGGAAGCATACACACACACAAATACTGGATAATATTGTTTTCTGACTGAACCTGTGGAATAAGAAGTTTTTGTGTGTCACTTGTTCCCATGTAGCTCAGTGACCCTGGAGGGGGTTAGAAGGGATGGATAGCAAAGGTAGCTCCCTGCCTTCAATGCCCGAACCAGCCAATCCGATCAGCATGAAGCAGCCACCGGAGTCCCTCAGTGTACGGAAAGGTCGAGGGGACATGAGTAGTGACCCGGCTATGCTAATGGACAAAGCTGCTGCACAGCTGGCTGCCACACTACAAGACAGCGTTCTTCAGAAGATGGCTGGCCATAACAACCACAGTCACGACAGGCTCAAAGACCTCACCTCCCGCATGCTCAACGGTGACCAAGACTCGCTGCCTGAGCTTTGTACCCCTGAGCCACCTATGTTCAAGGGTGCCGAAGCGCCTGCCACAAATGGCACACATCAGCACAACTGTACTCCTCACACTGAAGCTGAACTAACAGTAACGATACCCCAAGTGGTCACGCAGCCGTTATTTGAGCCATGTTGCGCCAATGGGACCAGTTTGGCCACAGCCACTGAAGGTACTATATCTGGAACCGATGAGAGGCAAGATATGAAGAAAAGGAGGGGGCGAACTGTCAAACCAAATCCTCATACAAACTTAAATCCCTCTGACACCCCAGTGGAGCCTCCTGGCCACACAAACATTGTGGAGGGAACCGAAGAGACTGATGAGGTTTTACTTTTATTCTTACCTTTTAAGTCCTACTTACCCCTTTTATGCAGTGTAGTATACTGCAATATGCTGAGAGATGGTACAGTTAATTTAACAGACGGTATTACATCAAAAGTAGAAAATTATCAGCTAGTAACGATGTGTTGGGAAAATATTCATTTCTTACAAAGAAATTAATGCGTTTGTATTTATTGAGTATCTGTCTTTCTTTCTCTTGTGCAGCCTGAGAACAGGTCAGAGTTGAAAGAGGAAGTAGAGGAAGAGGCTCCTTTGCTGATCCGCTTCTCCGTTGGGGATCTGGTTTGGACAAAGGTGTCAGGATACCCCTGGTGGCCCTGCATGGTGACCACAGACCCAGAACTGAACAATCACTTTAAACAGAAACAGAAAAGTGAGAAACTCACGGCCACTTGCACGATTTTAAGATGTCTTGGAAAATTGATTCATGGTTTTATTGAATTGTCCGTTTATTTATTTTATTTTATTTTTTTCATTTTCAACAGCCAATGGGAGGTCAGGCCTCCTTTACCACGTACAGTATTTTGGAGATGCCCCAGAGAGAGGCTACGTCTTTGAGAAGAACATGGTGTCCTTCACTGGTGAGGATCAATACCAAGAGCTTAGTCGGAGCAACAAACAGCCGGCCTCCCGTATCAACCATAAAAAGGTATATCTGCTGTCTTTTGTTTTGGGTTTTTTTCCCCCCTCGATGTGCTGTCTCTGTGTGTTGGCTGTGTAGCAAATCTGGTGTGCCGTTATAAGAAACATGTTACTTAGACGCAATTTTGAAACACTTAATTTCCTCTAACTGTTTTGTTAGTTTCACTTTGTTCAGGGTTGGGGTTTAGAAATCTTTTACCTTAATATCACTTCATTACAAAACCAGCCTTATTTCCACTTAAAACTTTCTTCTCAGAGTTGTAAATTTGAATTTCACTGCTGTAATTTGTCACCTGTAACTTGGCATATAACCTAGCTCATTCCTCTACTTGTCACACAGACGACTCCCTCTGTACAGCGTAAACTCCAGGCTCAGTGGAACATGGGCATCATTCAGGCCAAGGAGGCACTCGACATGTCCCTGGATACTCGCATGGCCAACTTTGGATTTCTGTATGACGAAGACGGGCCTCATCTGAACCTCCACATCTTGGAGAAGTTAAAGCCGGAACAAAGCAACAAGCTGAGCCAGAAAACAGAGAATAGGCTTAGCCCAGATCTCCCCCTCAAACCGGTGGGTACTGCCACTCTGTCACAATTTGTTCCACAAACAATACAAAAGCTAGATTTTTATGCTGGTGTAACAGAAATGATAAACCTGAATCATCAGATTGTTGAAGCATAAAACAGAGATGTGCTGATCTGTGATTTAGTCAGTATTTTAACTGTAAATTCTTAGAAATGCAGTTTTAAATATACTAAGTGCATGTTCTTAAGATGTGTAATACTGTGATCATGCTTTAAGTCTGAGAAATTGTATATCATCATTTAATACATTTAACAGCATTAGTTTTCTTTGCAGAATTCCTCAACATCTGTATCAGGTAAACAAGGTAAAACAGTTGTACCTCAGAAGAAAAAGAGAATATCCAAACAGGGTCATTCTCCCACCAAGACAGCGAGGAGAAAGAAAACGTCTGCAGCGGACAACACTTCTGAGCCCGTGAAGAAGGGGAAAACAAAGGAGGTCTCTTCAACAAATGATGTTTCAGAAGTGGCCTCACTTCCAGTTTCAGTTCCAGGTTAGTTGAAAGTTGAAGATCTCGCAGCAGATCGTCACTAGCCACTAACTGAGCGTTGGCCGAATTTGACCTTAGCTGGTGTATATTTACCAAGGCTTGTGGAGTGTCATGCTTTAAACTGCTTTTTGTGGCTAATAGAAAAGCAGAGTGGCTGGTTTATGGCAACCAGTTTATCATCAGTAGACTGAAGCTTAAAAATGCTGCAAAGTTTTTTAGCAGGAGCCGCTGATGTTACAGGGACTGAAAGTATGCTAGCTCTAAAATGACCACAACAGGCGTGCATGTAGCAAAGGTCAAGGCAGCTTCTGTATCATTCCTATATTCATTTTAAATTACTAAAATATAAAATGAGTCATTGTCAGTTTGGTTTCTTTCTCTTTTTAGTGAAAAAGGAGCAAAAGAAGAAGAAAAGGCCATTAACAGATGCTGTGGCAGACAAGGATCAGCAGTGTAAAAAGAGATCCAAACCAAGCAAAGATACTCAAAAACGGGTGAGTTTCTTTGTCAGTCACAAGTCTAAGTATTTTTAACACTTTGTTCAGAAGAAACTTTGCCCTGGAGAAACTAAATTATTCATTTTGCATGTTTGAATGCTGAAAACATAACATGTTTTGTGTCTAACATGGACATTAAGCGCTTTGTGATAAACAACGTACTGAGCAAACGTTTACCTTTCCAGGCTTCGACTTTAGAAGGACCGGCGAAAAAGCGGAGAAGGTGGACAAAGAAAACCGACGTAAAGGATGCAAAAGAACCCAGGAAACATCTGAATAAGTCAAAAAGTCCCTTGACTGGTAAAAAAAAAAAAAAAATGATATTACTCTATATTTGTTTGACTGCTCCTTTAAATTCACATCTTTGTGGATTTGCGGCGTCTTAGCTGCTTTGAGTCTTGGAATATATTGAAATTAAAGTCCAGATATTTTGATGGTACACAGATGACCAAGATGCAGAGAAACCAAAGCGCAAGAGAAAAAGGAAACAGGATGGAACGAATCAGGCCACACCCTCCAAGGCAAAGAAGAGGCGGTCCTCCCCATGTCCTGATCCTGAGGTGAGGGGATGTAACAGCTGGTGGTACTAATGTGAAATGGTTTCTCCAGTAATTCAAGTTGTTTTCACGAGTGACGTTTCTTTTCTCTTTGCTCTTTATAGATCAGTCAGCCATGTTGGCAATTAGCTTAGCTCGTTATTCAGATGAGAAGCAAATTTAGAGGCTTTAGTGTGAATGGTACAACTGTAGCTAACTGGCATTGTCTTATTCAGAGTTCATCACACGTTGTTTGCTGCAGGGTTCTGGGAGTGAAGGACGCCCTGAGTCTCCGAGTGACAGCTTAGACGGGACAAAGAAGGGTGAACGCAAAAAAGAGTTTGTCTGTCAGGTACATCTGCTGTTCGGTGTTTTGAAATGATTCTGTATTAAAGCTCACTCAGTTCACTCAGCTCTAGTTTAATGTGTTTTTTTTCCCTCTAGGTGTGTGAGAGTGCTGGTGAGGACCTGGTGCCCTGTGAGGGTCAGTGCTGCGGGATGTTCCACCTCCACTGTCTCGGTCTGACTCTCAAACCTGACGACAAACTGTTGTGTCAGGAGTGTAGCACAGGTTAGCAGTTCACAACCTGTTCCCGAATCAGCTTTAAAACCATGTGTGCTACCAGGAACAGAGGCGGTGTTAATATTGGAGAAGAAGGAGACTGTTTATTGTAACACAGTAATTCTGTTCCTGTTGCCGATCCTTTCTTCTGTTTCTTCTCTTTAGGAATTCACTCGTGTTTCATTTGTAAGAAGTTGGAGGGTGAGGTCCGGCGCTGCCACGTCCCGCACTGCGGCAAATTTTACCATGAAGCGTGCGTCCGCCTCAACACCCTCACGGTGTTTGACAACAAGGGCTTCCGGTGCCCGCTCCACACCTGCCTGAGCTGCCACTACGGCTGCCGCACGAAGCACAAGTCCAACAAAGGTAGGATCTCATCAGGACATTTTAGCTCACGGAGGCGGAGCTTAGTGTATTTGTAAAATTTGTACATGAAGGTAGATATAAATTGTTGGTTTCCTTGATTCTAAACCTCGTACCAGTTAATTAACTAGTATTAATGTGTTACTTGGAAAGTTGATATTAGTACAATTGATTGATTTCTGTTGCAAGTTTGGTCTTACATTGAATTAAAGTGTTATAACAGTGTCATTAAGAAAAAGTCTTAAATGTAAGACTTTGACTTGCGTATTTGTAGAAGCACAGTTATCTACAGTATGTAACAGTTAACACTATATTTAAAATTGCAGTTCCATGTAAAAAGGTTTATGACTAACCTTTCACAGAAATAAACAAGTAAGTGAATACCTGCCACTTATGTTTAAGGTCATCGGTTATCAATAGAGTCCTTGTCCGTGTTTACAAAGGTATCCATTCAGGGTTTCGTTTGTGCCCTTCTGGCGCTTTGGGTCACTGAGTTCACTGACTTAGCCGTATGTTTGTGTAACCTGGTCCTATCTCTGCGCTGCAGGCAGGTTGATGCGATGCCTTCGATGCCCAGTAGCGTACCACATCGGTGATCAGTGTGTGGCTGCAGGGAGTGAGATGATCACCAACACTGCCATCATCTGCACCAACCACTTCAACGCCAAGAAGGGCTACAGCCACCACAGTCACGTCAATGTCAGCTGGTGCTTCGTCTGTTCCAAAGGTTTGCAGCAGCTGCTCACCTCTTCACACAGGGCCATTAATAAAAGCTCCAGACTGATTGGTTTTAAGAGACTTGTATGCAGTTAAAATTAAACTTCGTACTAGTCAGCTTTACATAAAGCTACTTTTCAGTACTGAATGACATATTTATAGCTCACCAAACCTTCTATACACAGTAAACTGCTTCTCCTCTACTACTCGAAAACTCTGTGGTATGCTGTCAGTTTCTTTATCTCTCTCTGTCTTTAATGGATTGCATATAGTGGCTGGGTTGTTTTGTTTTTCGGGTTTGTTTTTTTTTTTAAACATTAGGGGACATCTGACAACAATCCAAACAGACCTTCTCTCTTAAACTTAAAGCACTTAAAGATGGAGGTCAAATGTGGAGCCATTGATCCCAGGCTGCGATTACTGAAAATCAGAAAATGTTGAACTGCACCAGTTTAAGTTTTTTTCCCTTCCCTTTCCGTCAGCCAGTTTTGGCGTGTTGTTGTGTGGGAGTGTGTCAGATGAACTGACTGAAACAGAGAAAGAAAGTTTGTCTTTATTAGCTACAATATTGTATCCTGCAGAAATGTCTCGCAGTGAGCTCACTAACTCTCTTCATGTATCTCAGTTTCACAAACCAACCAGAAATGAAGCTATATGCTCTGTTTTAGGCTATATTAACAAGTGTGTACGTAGGAGCTTTCTTTAGCTGAGAGTCAAGCTAAACATGTGTTTTAATGTGCTTTTTTTTTTTATTGTAATAAATCGGCCCAGTACAGATTATACTTTATACTTTCTTTATAGTATGTTGCTTCTGAGTGACAGGCATGTGTTAAAGACCTGGATGACTTCTACTTTCCTGCTCCTAAATTCAGATAAAACAGGTTATTTGTACCCAGCCTTAAAAATCCTTAGAATTATGATGTCTAACCAGATACTTAATCACTTAAGCCTCCAGTAAAACTGTGAGGAATCTTGAAATAATTTTTGGTCAGGATGTGTCCTTTCCCATGCTCATTAAACAGATATGTGGGAAAAGTATTTGTGCAGTATCTCTAGAATTAGAAACATCCAGTCTCAAAGTGATGGTGAAAAACTACTTCAGTTCAAAATGGTGCAGTGAGAGTACTGACGGGACTAGAAAGTGAGAGCGTATTTCTACCATGCTGGCTTCATTGGCTCCTTGTTAAAGTGGCTCCTTCACGTCACATATAAGGTCTTGAATAATTTAAAACTAGAATGGGAGGCAGAGCCTTCAGCTCTCGTTCCCTCTTCTGTGGAACCAGCTCCAAGTTTGGATTTGGGAGACAGACGCGTTCTCGACGTTTAGGATTAAAACGTTCCTGTTTGATCAGGTGACCCTAAACCATCCTTTAAATATGCCGCAGTAAGGTTAGTCTTGTCATCCTACAATTGAGGCCACTGCTGTAAACTGGCACTACATAAATAAAATGTAATTGTATTTGTAAGTAAGCATCTAAACTACCTGTCACCCATCTAAAGTTGTCTTTGTGTTGCAGGGGGACAGCTGTTGTGCTGTGAGTCCTGCCCGGCAGCTTTTCACCCTGACTGCCTGAATATCGCTATGCCTGATGGGAGCTGGTTCTGCAACGACTGCCGAGCCGGAAAGAAACCCAAGTACAGGGACATCATCTGGGTCAAACTGGGAACATACCGGTAAGGGAACTGGATGCCTGGGTATCTTTTTACCTTTCAAATCTTTGAGCTAATGGAAAAGTTATACATTTGTTGCTTCTATCTTTCTCTTGTCCTCCTGAGATGGTGGCCAGCAGAGATCCACCACCCAAGAAACATTCCCACCAACATCCAGCATCTTCGACACGAGATCGGAGAGTTCCCAGTCTTCTTCTTTGGCTCCAAGGATTACTTCTGGACTCACCAGGGCAGAGTATTTCCCTACATGGAAGGCGACAGGGGAAGCAAACATCAGAGGAACGGCATTGGCAAAGTCTTCAAGAATGGTGAAGATCTCCTCTACTGTCTGCATGCTTTAAACTTTTTCCATAATTAAGTAATTGCTCAGTTTAACAAAAACAAAAACAAAACAAAACAAAAAAAAACCCTTAAATGCACTTACACCAGTCAGATTTGGTTTAAAGCCACACGTCATTATAAAAAAGCTTCTCTTTTCAAGCTTTATGTTAACAGAAGTCGTTAAATGGTGGGTTTTTTAGCTGCATATATAAATGCCAAAAGCTGCAGCTTCCACATTAACGTCTTCAGGTTTTGCTGTAGTTTTAATGCTTTACAATAATCTAGAAAATGGCTTTCATGTCCAGTTGACATAGTCAGGTTTTTTTTTTTGTAATTACCACGGCATCTGTTACATTATAAAAACACAATGTGTATTTTTTTAAGCTTCATCTTTAGCTAGATGTGCTCATACTCTGTTCTGTTTTGTCTTCCTCAGCTCTGCTGGAGGCCGAAACCCGATTTAAGGAGATAAAGATAAAGCGAGAGGCTAAGGAAGCGCAGGAGAACAGCCGTAAACCTCCCCCATATAAATTTATCAAGGTGTGAAATGTCAGTTTTGTTATGTCTACGCACCTGTCCACAAGTACAGGGGCATTTTGGCAGATATAGTTACATAGTTTTAGGATTTTCGCAGAAAGTTTTTCTCAGGTGGACGAGGAAAATTGAAATGTTCGTCTTGTGGCGTTTGATTTTGTTTGTAGACTGCTGATTGGTGCTGATTTTTACATTTTCATGTTGACAGAGATTTTTCAAAATAAAAGCAGAGAAATTCCCTATTTAAAAAACAAAAACAATAGCTGTTTATGAATTGATGTAGCTTAAATGCACCTGCACATGTGAGGTGTGCTATATCTTAGAAATGAGTGAATGTTGAACTTTGCTTTTCCTTTCCATAATGGGGTATAAAGCATGTTCTTTCATTTTATTTTCTGTTATAAATTTTTTTTAATCCCCCCCTTTAGGTCAACAAAGCTGTCGGCAAGGTTCAGGTGTACACCGCAGACATCTCCGAGATCCCCAAATGTAACTGCAAGCCATCTGACGAGCGGCCGTGTGGGTTTGAGTCGGAGTGCTTGAACCGCATGCTGCAATACGAGTGCCACCCTCAGGTGTGTCCCAGTGGGGAGCGCTGCTGTAACCAGGACTTCACCAAACGTCTCTACCCGGAGACCAAGATTATCAAGACCCCCGGCAAAGGTTGGGGCCTGATCTGCCTGCGCGACATCAAGAAGGTGAGAAGCTTTCTTGCATTGAGTTGTTCTTGCTTGAAGTATCTTATTTGTCCACTTCATTAAAACTGCTTAAAGATGCTGCCCGTGAAAGCTCAGGGCCTGTATTCATCATGACGTTGATCACTGCCCAAAAATACTCACGGCGTAGCTCTGCCGACCTGGCCGGAGTATACAAGTAACACGATATCTCTGGTTTCTGGTCTGGTTGATTTCTGATCGTTTTTCGAACAGGGTGAGTTTGTGAACGAGTACATTGGAGAGCTGATCGACGAGGAGGAGTGCAGGGCGAGAATCAAATACGCCCATGAAAACAACATAACCGACTTCTACATGCTCACCATCGACAAGGTTGGTACCGACCGCTTATCGAGAAAGTCCAGCACGCCCTGCCTGTGGGCTGTTTGCGCTCCGCACAGTGTTAGGGTGCCGTCTTCTCAGTAGCGGTGCCATTTCCACGGGGAGCTAGATCAACTGATTGGTATTGCATTGGGAATGTTGCATGACAGACAGCTGTAACATTACAGTAGTCAATACTACAAATGCAACTCGACTGCAAAATCTGTGAAGTGGGAAATCAAAGTGTAGCTGGGTTGTGCCGAATTGCCGTTTCGGTGCATTAGTTATAAACTGCTAAGGTGCTGCAAATGACTGACTGTGGCCATCTGTTTGTGATGGTAAGGACCGAATCATCGACGCTGGCCCGAAAGGAAACTACTCTCGCTTCATGAACCACAGCTGTCAGCCCAACTGTGAGACACAGAAGTGGACGGTGAATGGTGACACGCGTGTCGGCCTGTTCGCCGTCTGCGACATCCCAGCGGGTGAGAGAGATTTGACTGCGAGTTTAGTCTTAAATTTCTATATTCTTATAGTATATTCTTTAATCTGTTTTTTGTTTTGTTCTCAATCACAGGCACTGAGTTGACTTTTAACTACAACCTGGATTGTCTTGGCAACGAGAAGACCGTGTGCCGCTGCGGTGCGCCCAACTGCAGCGGATTTCTTGGTGACCGACCGAAGGTGAGCTTCCAAATCCAAACTGTCATTCAGAGTAATTAACGTGACGGAGAACTCGCTTGTATCTGTATAGAAACTCTTGAAGTGGCACAATTCAGGTGAAATGGTTGCACTGAAAACTGAGCTCTTCATCTCCTGTGACAAATTCAGTATGAATCGATTGAGGAGTACTAAAGTGTTTTGGCGAAGTTCCATAAGTTTGCTCACCTTTGCATTTCCTCTGTAGAACTCAAATGGCCAAACAGCTGAGCCAAAAGGCAAGCGTTTGAAGAGAAAGTATAAAAAGAGGAAATCGGAGGGAAAGAAAAAATCTGAGGACGAGTGTTTCCGCTGTGGAGACGGAGGGCAGCTGGTGCTTTGCGACAAGAAGACCTGCACCAAAGCTTATCACCTCTCCTGCCTGAACCTCACCAAGAGACCGTTCGGTAAGACTCCACAGACAGTCCACATGCATCTGTTTATTCTATGTTAACTTCCTGTTATTATTTGTCATGTCTGCCTATGAATATGCTCACAAATCACAAGGCAGTAAGCAAGCAAACTTCACTTATTTAAACTGGATTCTGTTAAATTATTTATTTTAATCCAATCAAACAAGTCTGAACAAAATGAGGCTTTAGAGAGGAGGGAGTCTGTTTACTGCCAGAAAAGTTGCTGCGCCTGGTGACTAATCACTAAGTTTGCAGTGGAGATGGAGAGCTTTAATGCTTCCAGCATAAAAGGAGAAATGGGCTTGGGCTGCCCATTTCTTTAATCCTTCTTTTTCATTTGTTTTTTAGTTTCTTAGCTGTTTTTACAATAATGTGTAAAAATGAGATTCATTATCAAAGTGATGCCTCTCACAATGTCTAGGCCCCACATGGGCACCGTGAGGCTGTTCTTTGATGAACTGTAACAGCAGTGAACTGACTGAGCTCTAGTGAAAGTAACGGTCGTGGCTCTCTACAGGCCGCTGGGACTGCCCCTGGCATCACTGTGACGTCTGTGGGAAAAACTCTGAAGCCTTCTGCCAACTCTGCCCCAACTCTTTCTGCAAGGCTCACCAGGAGGGGGCGCTGCGTCCCTGGCCCCCAACAGGACAGCTGTGCTGTATGGAGCACGAGGAGCTGCCAGGCGACAGCCACGCCCAGGATATCGACTCGGAGACGAAAATGGCCGCCAGTCGTTCCTCTAAAAGCTCCAAGAAGGCGGAGGGAGCAGAGGGCAAAACAAAGGGCTCCAAGAGAAAAGCTGCAGACACCTGAAGTGACCTTTCACAGAGCCAAAAACACCAAACCAGACTCGGACCCCCTTCTTCCCCATCCACACATAGTGTTTTCACAGGAACCAAGGCACTGTACATCTTTGTTATCAGGGAAAGCCGCTGATCTCTCACATGCTCAGCAATGGCTCATTGCTCAAGAGTCTTTTTGTTTTTTACCTTTGAAATTTTCAGCCCCCCCCCCGTCTCGTCTGCATTGAGCTGAGCCATCTGTGGTGAAGCACAAATCAGCAGAGCAAGCACACTCATTCCTCCAGAAACCAAACAGCCTCTTCTCTTACTGTCAGCTTGCTGGTTTGTTAAACAGAAGAAACCAGCTGGCATCTGCATTAACACTGATCCAGCCAGGACTGAAACTGAGTGCCAGTGTCACCGTCTAACTTGAACCTCAGTCGGGCCCCCTCCTCTCACTCAACACGGATTATCTTGAACAGCAGAGTTTTATAGCTTATATCTATATGTGTATATCGAAGACCAAAAGTATAATTACTGGAGTAGTGTAAGACATCACACAGGTTGCCAAATGGATTGTTTTTATTTTTATATATAGTATATATATGCCAGATGTAATATGGAACACCAAGACACTATGGATAGGCGTCAGATGACCTCTTGTTTTTGTAGCCATAGATGACCTGTAACTGTAGACGTGTGCTGTTGTTTTTGTTTTAGCTCAGTTTGAACTTCTTTTTTTTAAAAATAATTTTATTTTTTTTTATTTTTTTAGTTTATTTGTGAAACAAAGATGTTGAACAGTGTGAAGCATGTCCAGTAAACGAGGGATTACAGAAGGTATTAAAAACGAGAGCAGTCTGAAAACTGCCCTGTGACTTTAAAAAAAAACAAACAAAAAAAAACACTACTTGGAGGATTTCCAGGTCTTAAATACTCTCTGTTCGATGATGAGCCACATTCTCGAAGGAATGACGGTGACTTTTCAGCTCAGTTCAGAGTCCTTAAGGTGCTCTCTCTCTCTCTGTGTCTCTCTCTCTCTCTCTCTCTCTCTCTTTTTTTTAAAAATATCCACTGTAGCGTCTGAAATCTGAGCTCTGCAGATTTTAGGCTGGAGATATAATAATGCTGTCTGAAAGCCGGGCTTTTTATCGACGTTAATCTGAGATTTGAAAAAAGAAACTTTTTCTTTTCTCTTTTTTTTTTTTTTCTTAAATCCTCAGGAGGTTTTTGTCTCAGAACTGCAGTCCGGTTATTGTTTAACACTCACACACTGGCTAACGTTATGGATCTTAATATTTTGACGTGGACTTTTGTCGTATTTAACGATGAGCCCAGAGGGCTACGTGTCAGATACTTGGCTGAGCATAAAACTGCTAAAATACTTTGCTCTTGTTTGGCTGATGCAAGTTTCATAACCTCACCCTGCAGACGGTGTAAGGATGGGCACAGCCACCATGTCCCCCTAGTCCCATAATGAGGCCTGAAGCTGAGAGGTTTTTCCAAATTTTGATGTTCCGATACGAGACGTGTCGACTGCTGTCATTGGCCGACGACTGCCAGTGTTTGCTGACGTCACAGAGTGAGGGAGCTCAGTGCTTCTGTTAGATTGTGCAGCATTTCACTAGAACGCCTAAAAGCAAGTCCTGATATTTGTGCAGGGGGAGTTTCTGTATTTACCTTCTGCACCGGAAAGCATCAGCCAAGCCACCAACACCCTCACCCCACCCACCCATTTATTTTTTTTTTTCCCCCCGAAGGTGTTAAAACAGCGTTCCCACAGGTGTATCTTCATGTATGTAATGATTTTCTTTTATTTAAAGTGCTGAGCTGAGCCAAGTCTGACAATATAGAGCTCTGAAACCACTGCTTCTGAAACGTACACACACTTGGGGAGGGAAGAGCACAATCAGGTTGCTGTAATCCTGTGACACCTTCACACTTTTGCCAGTTTTTGCCTGAAAAGTGCTGATTGTGCTTCCTGAGAGGATTTGACATATTTTAGGTATCGCTGCTGCTGCTGCTCTCTTGTGAGTCGGTCATGAGGCTGCAGACGTTTGCTTGTGCCTTTAACTTCACATTTGTCTGACTATTTAGTCTCT
>VUQG01013398.1:1962-19391 GCA_015106755.1 Etia nguti
TAAGACCAGACGCTGTGGTCCCCTGAACCTGACAGTGGCGTCTGAATCCTGCCTTAAGAAAGAGCACATTGCTATCAAGTCGGTACGGGTGCGCCAGCTCGAGACTCTGCGTCCTTTGGCTGAGGACCCACATCTTGATGTAAAATTCATCCAGCTGGTTCGCGATCCCCGGGCTATCTTGGCATCACGCATGGTGGCCTTTGCAGCCAAATACAAGAACTGGAAGGAGTGGGCCGTGGGTGGAAATGTTCCTATTGACGATGACGAGGTGAGGAAGCTGAAAGGAAATTGCGACAATATCAGAATGTCTGCCGAGATCGGCCTCAGACAGCCATTTTGGCTGCGCAGGCGATACATGCTGGTGCGGTATGAGGACATTGCTCGGTTCCCCATGAGGAAAGCGACTGAGATGTACAGGTTTACTGGAATCCCATTTACTCCACAAGTGAAATCCTGGATTCTGAAGAACACCCAGGCCTCGAAGGAGACAAGCGGAGTTTACTCTACACAGAAAAACTCATCTGAACAAGTGGAGAAGTGGAGGTTCAAGCTACCATTCAAGATAGCCCAAGTGGTACAGAATGTTTGTGGACCAACACTGAAGCTTTTTGGGTACAAATTTGTGAGCAGCGAAGAAATGCTAACAGATAAATCTGTCAGTCTCATTGAGGATAAAGTGTTCAGCTTTTTATAGACTTTAAAAGATGTTAACTCCAACACTTGATGCAGAAAATTTCAACCTTTCTAAAGCCTCTGTGATAAATTATTTTTATGAAGATCCTGATACAGAGTGATATATTTTCTGATAATGTCCTATTTAAAGTTTTTTACTATTTAAAACAATTTGACAAAGAAAATAGACTGTTGAACAGAAAATACACATGAAACTTTTAACTATGAAAGTAAGAGTCGGGAGTTTTGATAAAACCTTAACATAGAACACATCTTTGTTTTTGCACTCCGCACAATTTCTTTTCCTGTCTTACACAAATGGTGCTTTCAGCTCAACCTGCAAACCACTCCCATATTTGTTCCTTAGCAAATATAGAAAGTTATTAGGGAGAGCTTTTGAGCAACAATGAGCTGTTTCAAACACTTCCAGGAACCTCACTTAGTTATTTTTGTAAAGTAACTCTTTAGTTAGCAACATATGCTGCTCTTATGCCAAAGAACCTTGCACAAACCGCTTTGTATAGCAATGCTCTTATACTTGAGAGGAAATACCAGTGTATTGCCAGGCAACTTCACTTTTGTGTCATTTACAGCTAATGTCCCATGATGATTTATTTATTTTTTCCATTTGCTAAACAGTCATTATGACACAGTGTCTGAATGTGCTCCACAGGTGCTACCACACTATGCAGGGGTGTTTTTGCACATGTATGCTGTAGTGTTTTGTGCATGCATGTTTGTGATTTGAAAATGTGTTAAGGAATATAAGCACCCATCTTGTAAAACAGACTTTAACAGTGCAAATTTATGTTAACATTCCAACTGCAGCTGGTTTGCAGAATCGTGCAAAGTTTGTCAGGAGGTCTCTGTCTTTTGACACAAGTCTCTTGGCTGGTGGTAACAGGCCTTGACGCTCTGGCCTGTCAGGCAGTTTGTTGACACAGAACCTGTTCTTTTTTATTTTTGAAAAGAAAAAGCTTGTTGCAATAAATCTTTACAGTTGAAAAACACTTTATTTCTGAGGAGGACACATTTTTCACATGAAAACACTCCCTCCAGGAGTGTTAAAATTCAATAAATTGTCTGAAAAAGTTTTACATTCGGCTGACAGGAGCATATTGAGCATGAGCACATCCTATTTTGTCATCTTTGTCAGATATCTTTTTAAAAGAGGCTAAACAATGACAGTGTAACAGGAAGCAAATATGGCACATCACAACCATAGATACACAGATGGTGTAAAATAAAACAACACAGATGGCATAAAATAAAACAAACACAGTAAACAGCTCTCCTGTAGAATCCCACTTCAATCAGTGTTAGCGGGGGTTTGCTTGTAGCTACATCCTGTATTTGCTTATGTAGCAACATTAATTTAGCAAAGAGTGATGAAGGATGGACACAAGTGGACGCTGAAAGATTCTTTGCAGTCTTTAAAAAAAGATCACAGTTAAATCAGTGTTTTCCAGATGGTTTCCGACAATATTCTAACATCTGAAGAGACTTTGTGTAGGTACAGTGGGCACAGTTGTTCACCATTAAAAAAAATCCTCTGGACTGATTGAAACTTTGACCACATGTTGGGGCTAAATGAAAAAATTATAGCACTTATCCTGATGGTGCCATGCTAGTACCCCCAATGTCAGGCTCAATGTCAAGTGCAAATATGATACAGATATCTGTAGATATAAGGGACAGAACACGTCATACCGATAGATAAAAATAAAGAAATACAAATAAATTCAATTTTTTCAGAGGTGGCTGCTGTTGTGATTTAGCGCCAAATCACAACAGCAGTCACCTCAAGGCATTTTATATTGTGAGGTAAAGACCATATAATAATAGAGAGACTCAAATGACCCCTTTTGTGTAAGCACTTGGTGACAGTGGGAAAGAAAAACTTCCTTTTAACAGGAAGAAAACTCTAGGCAGAACCAGACTTATGGATGGGCAGTCATCTGCCGCGTCTGGTTAGGTGAGGATGGAGGAATACAGGACAAATAAAATAAATAAACAAATAAATATAGAAAACACAATGGTTGACATTTTGCTTAAAATATCTAATTCATCAAAGAGCTACTGTACAAGGGGAAAAAAAGATCCAGCATATTTCTTCTTGTGAACTTATTTTAACATCATTAACATTTTGACTATTTTCTCATACGTCTTTAATGAATCTCAGTAGAAATTTCTTTTGTCTCATTTCAGTCTCAACCCAGTTTTTTTTTTTTTGGTTTTGTCTGGCCTATTTTTCTCTGAAACAATCAGCACTTGAGTTTGAGCCATGTGTATTATATCGTTGCCTTTCTGCTATTATGCTTACAATGGTCAGAATAACTTGGCTTCATTCTTTCACCTTATATTTCTTCAAATGGAGCTGTGGCAGGGTGTTTCTTGAATTCCTCACAGCACTTCTAGCAATTGTCATCCAATGTTCCTTTTCTTTTGAGTTGGAAAGCTTTTTTTTTTTTAAATTAAAAATCTGTACGTGTAAATAATCCACGGAGGGAAAAAAAGGTAAACATTCACAGTTAATTTCATTGTTTTAGTTGTGAAACATGACCACTCACTTATTTCCTGTTTGAGTGGTTAACTAAAGTGACCATTGCTTTGTTGTCATATCTAAATATTTAAGCTTTTGGTACATTATGTTTGTCTTTAAGGAGGCAAGGAGGAAGGATACTGCAGAGGCAGCTGCCTTGACTTCCAGTGTGTTTACCACTGTGGGCCCAGCTATTTAAGTCTTTCAACCTAGTAATTACCCAAACTTTACATATAATGTGGTCCAAGTCATTTTTGTCCACCTGACCACACCCTCTTACAGAAATGCAGAGAGACAGTTTATAAAGACTCTCTATCTATCTTTTTATATTAAATAGAAAGATTTTTTTTTTTTTTTTTAAAGATCATTCATTTATCCATCCCCCCTCTACTGCTGAGCTAAGCCACCTCACTGCAAGTGCATTCACTTATATTAACAGATCATTATCTGGTTATTTTGGTCATTCTATTTAAGTAATAAAGAGCTGCCAGGTCCGCAGCATCTGAGTCCAAACCTAATGGGTTCAGTATTCATAAACTCTTTTAGTGGAGTGACTTTATGTGGGATGTGTGGAGGGTGGAGTCACTGTATGGTTGGGGCAAATATAGAATAACCACTTTCCACTGAATTAAAGCCTTCTCAGCCCCCCTCCTCAGCCGTTAAATTAGGGCATTTAGGTAACCACACCCTCGCACTCTGTTATATGGTGCTTTGCCACATCAACCATGAGGGGTTAGAAATATGCAAAACAACCCTGCGCCGTGGATCCGAATGATAGCATGTTGTAAGATCTGTGATAAACAGACACAAAATTGAGGTAATTCAGACATGTCTCAGAGCAACATATAAAACTGTTGTAGGCGATAATGATGGTTTAGCAGGGGACATAAATCTAAATACACAGCAAATTATCTCACACTGAGGAATGCAATTCATAAAACTCAGGTTGTTGTGTGTGATAATGAGCGACTGTACGTGGAGTGGGAGAAGAATTTCACTCAAGAAGTCGTCCAGTACACAACTTATTAGCTGTTAGGAGCAAAGCTGAAAGGTTTTTCTGTCATTTATTGACACTGCAAAGCCAGACATTTTCCTATTTTGTGCAGTAACCTGGGGATTTATGACTGCTGTCAGTTTTTTTTTCACCACATACGGCCAGGGACAGACATCAGAGATCTGTGGTTGTACCACGGCTGCACTGGTGTGTCTGCTGTTAACAATGTTTCTTAAAGCAATGTCAAAATGAAAAGAAAGACCTTTTTTTCTCTCTTTTACGTACATATGCTCATTTTTTTCATTTGCATCTATGTACGTGTCCATTGATCTACCAGTAAGATGGTAGGAAATGCTTTATCAAGCCGTGCCATGGAAGACTTGTGAAATCACAATTTACTGAACTACTGAGCAACATTTTCAAATTTCTGTGTGACATAACATTTTTCAGCTTTTTTTTTTCTTTTTGGTTTGTTTTTCAGGAACTCCATTGTGGCTGACCACAACATAAAAGCCTTTGACAGAACGGAAATTAATGCCCATTTTCTCTGGATTTAGACTTGACTTGACTTTAAAACATGTGAAAAGTGACTGAGAGATGTGGGCATGAGCTCGCACTGTCTGACCATTATGGTCAACAGAATGTATAAAGCCACAAAATAACAATAATTGTGATGAATTGTGGTAGCTTAAAAAATGCAGTACCCAGTTTTTAAAACAGTAAAATGTCTAGTTTCTTTCTCTGATGTGTTTTCGTAAATTTAAAAATACTCTGACAACAAATGAATTCATAAAAAAATCAAAGCAAAAACACAACTTTGGGTTATGTTTTGGCTAATATAATTTTTTTTATGCTCGGTTGTTTTGGGGTTTTTTTTGGTTGAATGACCCCTTGGCTGCCAAAATACTTGGTTACAGTTGTTACAGGGCATGTGACAGGAGATCAACACCAGGGGTTTTCTTTCCAAATACAGTACAATCTTTGACTCCCTCATTTAGCTTTCTTTTATTTGCATTTGTTTTCACTGGAACACCCTTTATCATTTGATTGTGACCTCAGTATTTATGCACAGTACTGCCAACCCTTACCCATTCCCACAGGAAAACATAAAGCATGGCTCTCATTCTAAATTTAGATATCCATTCTAGTTTAGAACAGCTTAAACATTAATGGATTTGTCAAACTATCGTGGCATTTACTTTTAGCCGGGCCCCTGCAACACAAACAATGGGTTTGTGGGTGAGGGGAGAGTTAAAGCAAATACTTGGGGTGAGGTCTGCAGGTGGTTCAAAGAAAAGAAGCTGACAAAGCTATGCTTTGGTTTTTCTGTGCGTAAGTATCATGCTAATACTCATGCATTCTTTTTCGTTGCACTTATTATGAAATATGGCTTTTAAATATAATTTACAACCACAAAACTAACTTGTGGAAAACATGTGGAAAACACAGAGTGTTCACTATTTTCTTCCTTCAACATACTGTGTTTCTTTAGGCTTCACAGAGGATAAGTTTATGCCCTAAACACTGCACTGCTGTTGGAAAACAGGACTGTGTGGGGGACATTAACATAACATAACAGTTAAGAAAACTATGAGAACTGCCAACAAGACCAGAATTTAATCATTTGCTAGATCAATCAACATCAAAAATCACAAAAAAACACTGTTATTTCTTACAAGTCTCTACTTTTTGTTCTTGAAACGCAGCAGAGCTAAAATAAAATGGGCCCACTGTAAGTGCCACCATTTGCATTTTGAATTCATGTTTGCGAAAGAATGGCTTCCTATGCCACAAAGCTTCAGTCTTTCCTTACATCAATACCTCCTTTTGTGCCTGCACCAAGCTAGAACGAGGAGGTCTTTAAAAAGAATTTAGAGCTACTGAATGGGTCACTCCATTTGTCCCACTCTGCTGGCTTTGCTCCAAACACAAAGTGCCTTTCTACTGCCACTACTAGTCACAATAAAACAGGCATTACAGTTGAGGTTTTATAAGGAGCAGGGGTGGCTAATGAGAAACATTATGCATCCCTGAATCTCCTCAAGAAGATGTGCTGATGCATTTACCAATTACAGATTAATCTTCAGCTTCAGCAGTGCAAAGACAGGTCTTTTTTGACAAACCACACATCATGTGTGCATGATCCATGTGATTCTACTGCATGGTTTCCTGAGAAGTTTGCCCAACAGACCAAAATAACCACAAGGGCTAGACAGGGACTGTACATTCTCACTTATAGAAAATGTGAAACTGTGGAATAAAAAGGAAGTCTAAAGTGTTTTATATTCACATTCTGTGTATTTATGGCAAGAAAGCAAACCACCTGTAATCATGACAGGTAATTTCAGGACATCCAATCAAATAAAATCCAAACAATGAAATTGCAAAAAAAGCTTTATAGCAGACAGACAGCCGTCTTTTGTCCTGTTCTATCTCTGTCCCTCTAAATATACCCTCTCTTAAACTGTTTGAGGAGTCAACATGGGAGAAAACAAGCCAGCCTTATACAAAGTGGTTACTCACTGATTGCAGGAGGAGGAAAAGAACATTTTCATACCTTTCCCTCTGCCACTTTTCATACACAAAGCCGCCCTATTTCTAGTGCAAAGGGCTGTGGTCTTATATGGTTTGTCGGTGACGATAAAGCTGGGTAAAATACCCACTGGAGAAAAACGTGTTATATATAAGGAGAGCCAATGCTTTGAGTGAGCCAACATTTACCTTCTTTTATTGAAAGATTCTTATCAAAAAATTGAAGTGCTCTGTGAACAGGACATTGGAAAGATTTACTAGCATTATTCCCACTGCAAGAAGTAAGCTTGCCTTACGTAAGCCAAAGTGGTTTACAGTAACAATACTGCAGCACAACTGCTGCGCAGCATGTATCCGCTACACTGTATCCTTTACAAAGGGCTAGAGTTAGTCCAAAATGGACAAAAGATATGTTTTCATACAGTGTCAGTCAACAGCAGCTACACTCTATGCTAACTTTAAATAATGTGACACCATTGCTAGTGCTGCATGGTCATTCTCAGTCAGTAAGGTAAGGCACTGTACTCATAAAATAACAAAGAACCCTTCTTCAACATAACTTTAGAAGTAACTATATATAGGCACTTAGCACTACAGCTAAAACTAAATATAGTTAGTGACCATTCCTTGGCTGTTATTTATGAATGAAAATATTTTTGATAAAATTACTTCTTGATTCAGTTAATTATTCTGCAGCTTAAAAAGGTTGTTGCTACTTTCAATCATGAAGTTTTTTCCAAGCTAAAGAGCTGTTAACTAAATCAGTCGACTGCTGCCAAGTTGGCCTCTGGTGTGAGTTCAAATCGTCTGAGTTTGACGGAGATTTCATATTTGAAATGTATTTTTCTAAGTAATTTAACAAATGTTCAGTTCATTTAGCACATATGTTCATCGTTCAGCACAGATAATATAAATATTTGTCTTAAAACTCTTTAAAAAAATGCATTTCCTAATTTTAAGTTATGACTATAGATGCCATAGCAAAGTTTACTGGATTATACTGTATGTATAATACTGTGTTATACTATGTAAAATAGAGAGCTGAAAGAAAAAGTAGAAAGTGCCATTCGCCTGTCATTGCCTATGTGGGTCCTATGGTATTAATTCCATTGGGGATAAAATAATAAACCCACAAAGTCATGAAAATAAAAGCACTGAACATCATAAAGTATATGACATGCAGTTTGCCAGTCCACTTGGAAGCACCTCTCTACCTCTGTTGCGGAGCAGTGTAAAAGGCAGGTTTTTGCTACGGTGCACATAAATGTCCCTGGGAGGACAGATTCAGGTGTGCACACTTTTAAACACATAAGTCTCTTATTGTTACTTTGATTATTAGCAAACTGGACACGTGCTACACATACTGCACAAAGCAATGCCCCTTGAAATACAAAAACATCTGCGCAGCAATAGAATATGCAGAACAGGTGGTAAGGCCAGGACCCTTCATTAATGCCTGATGACAGATAAGCACGAGTGTGATTAGCCTCTTGAGATGACAGACAGTGTAGGGTTTTTTTTATTACGTTATGTAAACCATTAAAAAAATGCTCACTTTAAAGGTTTTAAATTCATGAGCTGCTGGAACATTGATAAATAGGAATTTTAAACAAGCACTCTTTGGGAGTTATTTATTGAGTACTGTTCGATACACTTTTACAATTTAGGAAGCTGGTTCTCGGTTCCTAATTTAGAGATTAGGAATCAAGTTACCAATTCACTTTCTTTTCTACCTGACCAACAACCATTCCTGCGTTCATATCTGTGGTCCTTGGCCACAGAAAGTTCAAAAGTCACTTTCCCCTATTTACTTTGTAAGTTTGTGCAGGAAGGAGGCCCCTCTGGGGGGAAAACACACCTCTCTTTACTTTTCCAATGGCAGAAGCTGAGCTTAAAGATGATGGAACACCTTGTTTCTTTCTAAGTAATTTGTCACAGTTGATCTTGATAGTAAAACTATAAATTATAAATAATCTGTGAGTTAATGTTTGTGGCTTTTTTTTTTTTTTTCTTTTTTTTTGCAGTGGCATTAATGAATGTATCCCAAACAGTAACTTAGGAGATGTATGGTTAAGTTACATCATAAGAAAACTAAACAAAGGTCTAATCGGGACACACTGACCTCCCAGATTGCTTGAAAATGACCAGTTTCTCACAGGCAGATAAGTCAGCTCCCATGCTCACCCCTGACTTTCGTCTTTCACAGACGCTTCTAATCTCTGGCAGACTGACATGTTACCCTACGGCTGATAATCTGACAGAAATAGCTTGAAACAGTGGAAGCTGTAACTGTGGCAACGAGGTCTCTCCAGTGGAGTCACATACTTGGTGTCTGGCTAAAAGAAACAAACATTATAAGCTTTATATGCAGTTGCTTTATTTTAAGCCAAATCCATATCACCATTTATTTACCAAAAATCTTTATTGTCAGTTTGCAGTTTAACATGCCTCATAGTTGTATTGTATTGTATGTATGTATTCAAACTAAGAGGATATTTAAGTGTATACACTAAATTATATTCAGTGATGTTACGAATACAGTTGTTCTCCATTATTACAAATATGTAGCACATAAATTCTGTTGTTGCTACCTTCAAGATTCTTAAATATACAACAACTAACAATATCAGTGAAGTTGAACTCACTCATGAAACCATTAAATGTAGATTCAATAGACATAAATAAAATAAAATAAATATATACATAAAAATATAAACTTCATCCGTCTTATAAATATTATAAATAACAAATATAACATTATTTACGTCTTCACAGTAAAGGTCTTGAACAAATATAGTTCATATATAATATAATATAATATAACATAATATATGGTCCATGGGCTAACATCAGTACAAATAAATAGACACTAAAACTGTGAATCTGCTCTTTTGCTTAAGCATTTAAACATTTATTTTCTTGTTTGCTTTCCAACCGTTTCCTTAGCAACATCTCTTTTAAAGTTAGTTTATTAGCTCCTACTTTTTCTTTTCCCAGCCCGCAGCTGCAAAAGCACCAGAAGCTGGATATATTGCTAAAGTATTGATGATACTGTTTTACACATGATGTGATATAAAGCTGAATTTTTAAAAGTGAGTAATCAAAACAAACATAAAATATAACACGGCCCAACTGAATCTCTTTACAGACTCCTTACTGGGCTGCAAGGGCATGGCTGCACCTCATAAAAGAGATAATTCATATGTTTGTGTTTCGACTGCACGTAAACCTAAAATGAGTAAACACCCGCTGCAAGCACCACAGCACAACTGCAGCCCTTAAAAATGCCTCAAGACTCTCAGTTTATGTGCAAACTTTAAATACAAGTGAAATCTTCAACCTTCAATTTAAGCTGCCCCTGGTTTTAACAAAGTCAGTGATTTAAAAACAAAAATACAGAAAACAGCTCAGAGAGGGTGAACAAAGCCTCAGTGCTATATACAACGCCGTACGGTTGGCTTGGACGACATGCTAACAGTTTACCAGAGAGACCACCAAAGCAAACCAGAGAGAGAAATCTGCTTTTTTTGTGTGGTCGCCGCAGACAAAACATGTTAAGTATTTTAAAATTACAAGGATTAAACATAATCCACAGATAATTTTCCCATATTTGAAAAATGTATGTAAAAGAAAATTAACCTTCTGTCCCTGCAGAGGTCAGCATGTTCAAATATATTCCACAATAACTAAACCTTCCTGTTTTCCGGCAGCAGAAGAACGATTCATTGCCACTAACATGTATATTTTTCAGTTCTCTAAGCCTCTCTATGTGACATCATGATGAACCCCTCTCCGACAACTTTTATAGTTCAATTTACAGCCTTATATGCCCTCAAATATATTGTGTTGACAGATATATGAGAAACTGTGAAGCGAGTATGCTGAGTTAGGGTGACTCCACAAGCTCATAAACAAAGAAAAAAAAAAAGAAACATTTGATCTTACTTCTACCCTTTCCCCCCCTTCAGTTTTTAACTGGACTCTGAGGATTTCCTGCTTATCCTGATGTCCTCTGTAATTTTCTGATGTGCTAAGTTTGCACAAAGGCTGCAGCTACTCCAAGTCTTAATTGTGATTAAATAAAAATGGTTCTGGGCTTCCCTGTCTGGACCATCTGCATGTTTTTTTTTTTCTATGATTGCTTCCTGATTTTCTATAGCAAGGAAGTGTGAGGAATTACCCCTTCAAAGAGATGTGTGACCCACCAGCACTAATCCCCAGTTAATGGCCAGTAGAGGCAACAGACCCCGACAACCTCACAGCCTGCAGAGGTTTTTTGCACTTAATTCCCCTGCCAGGTTTAAAAAAACCCAAAAAACCCTGAGTTCCACCTTATGAAAGCACATTAGGGTCACGCAAAATTGTTTTAGAGGAAAATTTCAGTGCCAAAATCTCTATCCTCTGATGCTAAAGTGCTAAATTTCAGGGTCGCATGTGGAGGGATAGTAGGAAGAAAAATCTTAAGGAGTGGGTTATCATTACTGATTACAGTAAGGCTGAGGCTGCTGGAGTGGCTTGTTCCAGTGACGCTGAGGCACAGCTCTCCCTGGTGGCCTCAAGCTGAACCAAAGGACAGTAATTAGACTCAAACCTCTCCGGTTTACACAATTAAGAACAGACTTCAGCCTGTCTTTATTTTGCTCATTTGTACTCATGGCAAACACTTTGAGAAAGAAATACACTGAACCTGGGCTTTCCAAAAAAGGATGACTGAGTTTCTGAAATGCTAGAAAGTTTTGCTGACACCAACAAAAGGAATTCTCATTAAATATCCCCCATTACACTGCAATGCTAATTTCTTTCAAAGAACAACGCCAATTAATAGTTTAGCACTTCAAATTTGAATATTTACTCTAATACTAGCGCAGTTAATTGGGATTAATATAGTGAAACATGGATGTTTTTACTGCACACATGTAGAACAGATGCCACTGAGCCTTGGGGAAGTGCAAACACTTCACTTTCACATCGCTGATCTCTCTGGCTGCTTTGCAATGATTTAGCATTTGTTCAAATTATTCAGACATCTCAGTTTGTGCCATGTGACCTGTCAGTGCTCGTTACAGGATGGATAAGGCTGAAGAAATCTGACACGTCTAGGCCACTGTATGCACTGGCTGGTATGAAAATGCCAGTGTTTGAGACTACTTTTGATAAATTCACGATTCTTTCTGTGAAAATACCTTTAAATGTATTATAATAATAATAAGAGCAGATTGAATAATGTGAAAAAGAAATAATTTCATTAAAAGGCAATTTAATATCCTCATGATTCAGTGTTTTCCCAATGTGTTATTTATTTATTAATGGCTACAGATGAGATTGTGATGTTGATTTTATGTATACGTCACATCGTAATTTCTCTCTGACATTTTGATTGGTTATTTCTGGATTATTTGTACTCCTCTTCCAATATTTATGTCCTCCCTAATGGATTTCAAGACACTTTTTAGCTAATGTCAGAAAAGAACCCACCAGAGCTCAGCAAAGAGACCATCTATTGGCCAATCCACAAAATGCTGAATCTTTAATCACTTCACCTTTTGGGTAATTCATAATTCAGTGAACTGGGAGTGAAGCACTTAGCTTTTCCTGGCTATGGCCCGCTAAGTGAAATGGTGTGGAAAGTGTGAGGTCATTAACCTGTTACAGGTATGTTCTCTCCTAATATTGGGGATAATGTATTCCACCCAAGTGTGACAAAAAAGAGGGAAAGCTCGTTCACAGGTAGGTTCTGGGCATTCATTTTTTAGAAAACTTCATTTCAGAACATTAGGTTATGAAAAGTTAATATCGTTTTTAATTAGGAGACAAATCCCTTCATATCTGGGTGAGATTTTACACTCTGCTGCTTGTGGACCGATAGAGGAAGAGCACAGGATAATTTCATTATCCTCCTGTGCATATCAACGTGTGCTCATTTATAACACTGAATTCTTATACTTAATATGTTCTCTGCAACCGAGCCTAAATATTCAACTTTGATAAGATTGCATTCAAACAACTTGGCAAAAAATAAATAAATATATGATAAAAATATATGATAATAGAATAACAATCCATCTGCTCTTCTTTGCTTTGGAGCAGAACATTTTGCTTTTTTATTGCTTATTAATGAAAATGTTATTTATTGTGCAGGACACAATGGCTAAGTGATAACTGTATCACAATAATTTGAACATATTGTTTTACTAAACTGCATTGATTCCAAGCATATGGTAATTAAAACATAAACAACTAAAAGGAGATTTGTCAGATGCTATACATTATGTCAGACCGCAATTCATTGCACTGAACATTAAACTATGTTTACGTGATGCTTACATTCATTGCATCATATTGGGCTTTTCATTTTATATAGCTTGTTCTCAATAAAATAATAAAATTGTGCACATGTGATCTGCATGCTGCTAGCAAAGAACTGCACAATATATTAATTACAGATTAATGCAGTTAAAAATGTGTAAAATTAAATATTAAAATTTAGTAACAATGATTAGAATACATTGTTTGCATATTTAATATATATTGGGGAAGAGCCCAATTTTTAATCATTAACCTACGTTTTATTTTACCTACGTATTACCTGCTATGTTTAATTTATTCAATTTTGGGTGTCATATATTATCTTTCTAATATATTACTATTATGCGACATGGATGCTATAACACCACAGCTATGCTTTATATCATTTGAAATGTTATATGCATTAGATAATGCCAATATGTTTGGCACTGTTTTATAGTTTTTGCAACTCCTGCATACATCTCAATACACTTCATGTTTTCACAACGCTCCCTTTGACTCAGTACTGACAATACCATAACTCCTGATGTTTATCGATCCTTCAGCCTCTGTTGAATTTATTTCTACAAGTCTATACAAATCTGTTTCTGTGCAGCCTATTGTACCAGAGGGGTTAATGTATTATACAAAGTGTTCAGATCAGGGATTAGATTTTCCCCCAATTCCATCAGTCAATTCTCTGTGCTCTCCAGGGCATTCATCATTTTGACAGTTGCAGATAAGGCAATTATTTTCCTCAAGAAACTACAAAATGTAGACAAGTGCTTCTCTGACAGTGTGTCTGTTTGAGGGGGGAACACAAATATTATTCCACCAGTCACTGATGGCACATATTGCTTGCTACAAAGCAATATCCTTTGTAACACAGAGGAAACAGATGTTATGAGCATTTCTGTGTCTTAATGCATTTCACTATTTCATTTTTTTTTTTCAGGCAAGTTCCATATAGCAATCCAATAGGTTGCCTTTACAAATGTTTTTCAAGATTCAAGAAGATAAGATTACCCAGTAATAAAATATCTGTTATTTAACTAAGAAATAAAATGTAAATTATAGAAACAGAAAGCATTCATTAATGCCTTATTTATATTTTGTGTATTAACACTTGACATTGTTTTGAGCAAAATTTCTACAAGCACACAATATCCACAACACTTTCATCAGATCTGTGCTCTTGGCAAGATTGGACACATATGTTAAAGCTGTACCACATCAGATGAGTGTTTTATGAAACACTGAGCTGTCTGTGATCTCTTGTACAAGCCCCTGGGGGGCAGCAGAAGACCTTGGTTTCCACAGCAGTTCAGCTGCTTAGCACTGACTTACACTACTGTCACCTACTGCTGAGGCTCAAGTAAGGACATGATTCAGGCTGCTGATAAATCTTGTCAAAACAAACAAAAAAAGTTTACTCTCGCAAACACAAAAGCCACAAATTTAGATCAATGGTGTTTGTCTTTGAGTTCATATATAGCTAAGCTAGATTTGAATATTACTTTGTCATAATTATCAGTAATGGATTATTTACTGGCATTATATTCAGTACTATGTGTTTATACAAATAAAAATCAATTAATCAAGCAAACCTCATTCGATAAATGTAAAAATTTAAATTTGCTTGTCTCAGTTGTATAAAAAATTAATAAGCATCCTCATAAGATGTAAAAAATAATATTTTTTGATGATACAATCAAAATCTGTATCTGTATCTGTAATTACTGTTTTGCTAGTTTGCAGAAGAAAACCGAAACAACACCGTCTTCCATGCAGATACTTCACTCTTTGTGGATTATGTTTCATATTTCTCATGTTTCTTTTCACATGAATATTATAAGTGTTTTCACTTTTCAAGTGGAAGGCTTTTCTCGGTGAAACTCAGAGTGAGAGAGCAGAGCCAGAGTAGAAGGATGACGTTAGGCTGAGCTCAGGCCTGTCATCGGATCAAAGTGGGAACTTGTTCTCTCATCGCTGTCAGCACGTTTTAATGATTGTTGAGCCAGGCCAAGCTATTCCTCCCTAAAACTTTCCCATACTGAATGTCTGATAGATACATAGCTTAATCATTAACTTGCACTTAATTCGTCCTCAGCAACACTGAGCTCAAATTACAAGGGGCATTTTGGTAAAGGTCAGTCTTCTCTGTCATTAAAAAGGCTAATAATTTCAAAAATAACAAAAACATAAGGTTAACTAAACACAGAGGTAATTCCCAATCAAATGTAATTTCAATTGTTACCTTTGCTATGCTTAAATCTTAAAAATTTTGACAAGTGGAACACAAATTTGCTATAAGTGTTTATAAAAAGATTGTAAATAAGGATATTGCATTTGAACATTAGCCATCTAAAATAAAAAGAATTTCATGTCCACCTCTCTACTATTAAGTACTTAATTATTTCTAGTAGTATATATCAAAGCCAGACTACATCTAAAACTGATCTTTATAATGTTCACTATCATAAAAAATAGTAATTATTTGGTAATTCCTTTTCAATCATAGAACCAAGAATTACTGCATTAGTCATATGAATTAAAATCAACTAATGGATCTATGACAAAGGTATTAATATACCTTTTATGACTCTTATGTTCCAAAATATTGGACTGTAATATTTAGCAGTATAGGCGGCAGTGTTGTACAGCAAACAATGGATGATAAATAGACAAAAGAAACAAAAAGACTAAAAAGTTTGTGCTACAAATAAGAAAAACAGTGTCAATACTGGACTGACTGACTGTTTCACGAATCCGTCTGAGCTGAGTTACAGTGACAATAAATCAAAACACAGAAAGAAGGCCAAGGCCTTTATGGGGAGTGCCACCCATATATTGACTGCACATCATAGCAGCCCTCATGTTGTAGGCTGGATTTTAAATCACATTTCTAAAAGATATATGGGACTTTTGATGGGAAAGACCTGCCTCTTTTTTAGCCGTACCATATTTGGATTTTCTTTCTTCCTATTTAGAACCCAAGTATTCCTAAATCTATTCAAAGGTTAACAGACCTTTAAGTAATCTAATCACTTGTACAGCAATAATTTAGAAAATAAAACGTATAAAAACGTATAAAATCAAAATGAGCTTACCCTTGTTTTTTGCCTGAAAGTGTCCTGCCGCCTGCACTGTAAATCTGACAGAATACATGTTGTATGTAATGAATCAGTTGGTTGATGTAAGCTTCTATAGGACTGAAAAAGAAGTTTCAGGGAGAGAAAAAGAAAGAGGGAGAGGGAGAGAGAAAGGGATCAGTTAACAGATGAAGAGAAGAGAATTCAAGCTGAACCGGGGATCAACCCCTTCAAACTGTCCCAAAAAGATCTCTGTCCCACCAGAAACTTAGACTCCTCACCCTCCCAGGGCTGCAGAGCTACCGTGATAATATGAAACCTCAATACTTTTCAGCACTTGGTATCAAAACTGGGCATGAAAACTAAACTAAACTAAAAAAAAAAAGAGAGATAGAGAGCTAGATTCTTTAAAAAAAATGTTTGTACAGCTGCTAAAATGTCCTTATTGCATTATTGCAAGGTAATGATGTTAGAAATTCATTACATACCAAACACTTTTGTTTTTGTCCCTGGATTTTCTTCCTTGGTACCTGCGAGCTTTGGTGATTTGAGGTGATTTACATTTTACAAGTGAAAGTTATGCAGTTGCTGTATATTAACTAACTACACTATACTATATATTATTTATATCATAATGAAAAGAAACGAAACACAAAAGTTTTTGGTGCTGGAAACAGATTTTACAACATAACCATCACTAAGTCTAGCATGTAAAAAATTCTTGGATTCAAACTTTAGAATACACAACTGAAGATGAATTACTTTCTTGTGGGAAAATAAATAAATGATGTATGTAATGTAAGTAGGCAGTTTTCGGTGTGTTTAAAAAAAATCTACTTTCATTGAGTGTCTTTGTGAAATGCATGACCAAGCCATCGTCTTCTAAAAACCCTGCAGTTTGCTCGTCCTTCCGTAAGTTCTCCTCTCTCAACTCTTTGGGTGATGCACATTTATTCTTTCAGACAGGAACACTTTGTGACAATTAATGCCTCTACACTGTCTTTGCATAAGGAAACATATTTACATTTCCACTGCATGGATTGTGCTGAAACTATTACTGTGTCTAGAGTGACTTATGGTAAGTTTACAGTCAGCGGTTCAGAGCACAAACAGATATACACAAATATATTTAGACAGAGCTAAACACAAACACGTGCATGCACACAAATTGACCACGGAGACACACACACACACACACACACACACACACACACACACACACACACACACACTCTCTTACATGCACTCAGCTGTTGCATCGGCCAGTGCTTTATCGAGTTGCGGTCATTGTTGTCCTCCACCATCACCAGCT
>VUQG01013402.1:9461-19921 GCA_015106755.1 Etia nguti
AGGCCCCTCTTCTATGGAACCAGCTTCCAGTTTGGATTCGGGGGACAGACACTATCTCTACTTTTAAGATTAGGCTTAAAACTTTCCTTTTTGGTAAAGCATATAGTTAGGGCTGGATCAGGTGACCCTGAATCCTCCCTTAGTTATGCTGCAATAGGTGTAGACTGCTGGGGGATTCCCATGATGCACTGGGTATTTCTTTTCCAGTCACCTTTCTCACTCACTATGTGTTAATAGACCTCTCTGCATTGAATCATACTTGTTATTAATCTCTGTCTCTCTTCCACAGCATGTCTTTATCCTGTCTTCCTTCTCTCACCCCAACCGGTCGCAGCAGATGGCCGCCCCTCCCTGAGCCTGGTTCTGCCGGAGGTTTCTTCCTGTTAAAAGGGAGTTTTTCCTTCCCACTGTCGCCAAAGTGCTTGCTCATAGGGGGTCATATGATTGTTGGGTTTTCTCTGTATCTATTATTGTACGATCTACTGTACAATATAAAGCGCCTTGAGGCAACTGTTGTTGTGATTTGGCGCTATATAAATAAAATTCAATTGAATTTTTTATATAGCGCCAAATCACAACAACAGTCGCCTCAATTCTGTTCCCTGGATCTTGTCTCTGTGTTTTTGGCTTCTGTCTCTTTGTCAGGTTTTTGTCTCTTAGTCTGCGTCTCTGTGTTTGTTACTTACTGTTTTATTTTGATAGTCTTTCATCCGGTGTGCTTTGTGTTCTGTTCAACTTTCTTGTCTTATTATCGCTGATGTGTTCCCACCTGTTGTCCATCCTCTCATTACTTTGGAAATTGTTTTAAAGGCTGGCAGACAATCCGGCACCATCATGAGCACCCCTTCTGACCATACATAGAATACACAAACATAACATTGGGAAGACAGGTCAGAGAGGTACGAAAAACAATGGAAATACACAATACATGAAGAAAGAGGAGGAGAAAAAAGAACTCCTCCCAGACTGAGCTCCTAGGGGAGAGCAGTATGAGAACAGAAAAAAACACCTCAGCACAAAAAGCACATAAATCTTCACATCTTACAACGTAAAACCACATGACTTGCAGTGGAGGGGGGGTCCTGCTGCCAATCTTCCGGCGCTGGACAGATCCACTTGCCTACTTCGGGTGGGAGTAAGCTTTCGGATGTGTTGGGAGGGTGGAGGTGGGTGAGTGCGTGTCTGTGTCAGAGTACATGAGAGATTTGCGTGTGTGTATGTGTCCTGTGTTCAACTTGAGAGAGTGTCCTTTCACCCGGTTACACAAAATTCAACAGTCCTCCAGCTGACTCAGGTGACCTTGAAGGATAGGAGCAGATAGTCAAAGCAAAGTCTTGTAATCTGGGAGAATTGTTGTCCCGGCCAGTCTTGGCCTTGGGTAGCCGCATGAAGGAGGTGGTTGTTATGGGTTTGAACGAACAACTGCATTCCAATTTCGCAGTTGGTCTAAATGTCCATCACTGGTTATCAGGTCTCTCAATTCCCGTTGCAGAGGCTTGAGCTTCTCCAAGATCTTATCAATATTGCGTTCAATAAACACAGTCCGAGTACTCACGGCTTGCCCATCGTCAATCGTGTCGGCCAGCCTTGTGGGGTTTGGAACAACTGTAACCGCTTTTTTTGTTCTTCGATAAGCCAGGTCCGAGTCAGCTCTTTTCCTTTTTGATTAGCTAATTTAAGGTAATAGGAGGGGTGGAGCCAATCATAGCTTTCATAGGGTAAGAGGTGAGGTGCACCCCAGACAGGTCAGAGAGCAGATAACCATTCACAGTCACACCTTACAGCCTTACGACTCTATGTCTTCGACATCAGGACAGCCGGTGGGACAGGTGCATGCATGCTTATAGCAAGGAGCTCAACGCATGGTTTTTGCTGCCCCGGTAAGAAAAGAATTCAGTTAAATATGGTGCTGCCAGGGAGATGAGGAAAGAGAGACTTTCATTTGAAGTTTGTTTGAAATTGAAATGTGAAGCGGGCGGGCGCTGGGAGAGAAAGTGGTGGAGAGGACAGGCTGTAAGTTGCTTTAATAAACCTTGCGGACAAAGTTCATTTAGCTTACATGACTGAACACTGAGCTCTTCCAATAAAAAAATGCACTTTAATGAACAGTCACTCATATGGATGAGGTACGCTCAAGAGCGCTGGGTCAGTGCGGTGTTGCAGTTGGACGATGGTGCTGCAGACCTGCACAAAGTTTCAGCACTTCAAATAACTTCATATGATATCGGTGTTGTGACATATTTTTTATATTTTCTTGAGCGTTATAACAAGACTCCTGTGAATTGATAACATGCACCAACTGCTATCAGCCTGCTTACTAGAGCGTGAGCATCTCACTGATGCATTGGCTACACTGGCTCATGCATGAGGCTTAATAAAGTAAAAAAGACGTGACCAGGTGATGCACACCACTAGATTAGTCCGTCTAAAATGTCTTTTTTTCTTTTTCAGTTCGTTTTTGTGATTCTTTTCTGTCTTTGGGAGAAACATTTGCAAAATCTTGTCAGAGCCATAGCTGAAATGATTATAGTTTTGAATGTGCAAAAAACATTTGAAGATGAGCAGAAATTTTGCTCAGACGCATGCAAACTAAAGTCCAGGGGTTGATGAATTCATTAAAATGACGTTAAATAATTTGAATTTTTAATACTCCGAAATTTTGCGTGCTTTAAGCCCCGAGTAAATAATTGGGGATTATTTTTCTCCAGAATGAGCTAATCTCTTCAATTCAGAGTTAATTAGTAATGACTCCTTAGGAAAGAGAATGTGATCTAATACTACAGAAGAGGTGGTAGCTTTTCATTTGTGATTGGGGAGGTGAGCGCAGCTGCTGCTGCCTGAAGTATTTTAACGTTTTTATGTTATTATTTTTAATGGCCTCTGTGTTCTTAGACGAGCAACAGGTTATTCTCTTAGCTGAGTGACAGGGCTCATGCAATCACTTCAGCTTCACTTCTGAGAACATGTTGCTCTAAATAAGCACCCAGAAACTGTTGCCACCTTTACATGGGAGAAGTCACAATCACAGTGTACGTTATTTTACCTGTACAGGTACAGCCACTTGTAACTAAGACAATAATTTCTAAGGTTGACTGTTGACAGTGGGCGGGTATTTGCAGTCTGAACCTCATAGAGGCCATCTGTGTACCTCTGGTGGCAATTATGTACATTAATGCAACGGTAACCTTCAGCGCTTCTGATCTGACCACCTTGAGCTTCAACTACAGCCGGCTCAGCAAACAGTTCACTAAACATGCATTCCCATCGACTGTGGGAGGGAACTGAAGCAGTTAATTTAAATACATTCACAATTTTTTCACTCACTACTAACATCCTTCATTATTTTGTGCAGACGTGATCCTGTAACCTCAGCTGATGTTGATTTCTTCTTTTGAGAAGCATTCTGACTGAAGCTCTTTTTGGCTTTTATTTGACAGTGAAAAGAAACTATTTGAAGCTTTATTACTCACTGTCTCTGCACCTCGGACTACACATTGTCTCTTTCAGTTCCTGTTGCCTCTCGCTCGCAGTGCAAACAGTTTTGTCTCCTCCTCCGTGTCTCTCTGTGTCCCTCCTCTCTCTGCCCTATCGTTATTTGTCTGATTTTAATGAGTTGTTTTGTTTTGATGCTTCCTATCTCTTTTCTACTCCTTTCATTTCTGAGATCAAGGTCGTTCTGTTTGCGCGCTGTCCTTCACTATAGCTTTTCTCTTTATCTTGTGATATTTCTGCTACCAATTTCTCTCCCAAATTGAGATGTATGCCCTATCTCGAGGTATCCTTCAAAGCTCTCAGGGATTCTCTCCTCTTCACACAATTTATTAGCTATTTCTTTTCTTTTCATCTCTGCATGAATTGAAAGATTGGTCGTGTGTAGTTCAAGGGATGGAGCGTGACACTAACACTCAGGGGTGGGCATCTTCATTCGCTGTTAAAGCAAACAGGCAGAAGAAGTCATCGGTGCCTGTGGTTCACGTGCCCAGTGTGGTCTGAGACCTTTATATTTCTGTCTCTCTTTGATAATATTTCATAAAGAAAATTACAGGAACAAACCGGAGATTACCTCCTCTGTCCGTTTAACATGTTGTCTCGTTTCCATTCTTGGGTTTCTTTGCCCCCATTCCCTTTAATATTAAATGTAGCGTAGGATGCAGTGGTTTCATGTGGGTTGGTTTTACTTACTGCAGACCATTAAATAAAACCACCGGCATCGCAGAGGTTTGTACGGGATTTCGTTTGGTGTTGGTTGTGATGATCTGCTTGTTAAGCGATTACATATCGACTGTGTTTCTGGTCCCAAGTCCCTTCTTGGAGACTTAGGTTCTGCAGTATTTTCAAACACTGCTGTGGCGTCATCCTTGTTTTTTGTTTTTGTTCTAAAAACTATTCAGTAACCTTCGCGCCGAGGCTCACAGTGTCCTTGACTCCAGTATTTTAATGCTTCAGACATGGGCTACCGTCTTGCCAAGTGTAGGCTTCCTTGTGATTTCCTGAGTGAGTGTGGGAAAGTAGTGCGGGAGTGCAGGAGACAGAGCCTTCAGCCGTCATGTCCCTCTCTCAATTTGTGCTAAGGAGACAGACACTTCTGCTTTTAAGATTTGGCTTCAAACTTTCTCTTTTTTTGGCTTATTAGAAGTCTTTCTGATCAGTAGAAAGAGCAGCAGTTCTGTCATAACTGTGGAACTTGTGCAGTGTTTCAAATGTCAGGTAGTCTGCCTTTCAGGTCATTGATACTAGTTTCCTCATCAGTAGTTCTGTTTCCTTTACACTGCCTACATGCCTACACTTCAATGGTGGTTAAATTTAGCAGATTCAATATGATTATATCAGGATGAAACCATACAGAATGAGCATATATGGATAAAAGGAAACTCAGCATAATATCCCAAATTATAAGCCGACTCCTCGTCTTCTTCGGTGTTTAAACCTGAGCTGTCAGAAGCTTTAATGGTTTAAATTTGCCTTCTGAAATTCATTTACAGCTGACTCACTCCAACAGACACACTATAATCAGACTTAAAGAAACTCTGTAGATTGGCAGCGTTAGTGCTACAGACCCATAATGCAACATTGCAGGGCTGAAGGGGCTTCCACACAGGATGTGACAATGGTGCTCCTGCGCTCTGAAACTCATTTGTTCCCATGCATTATGTGGTTCAAACATGGTTCGTCACTGTGGAGAGCAAGCACACGGCACACAGCTCAGGAACTCTGTCACAGCCAATAGAAATGAGGCATGCAGCCTGCAGGAAGGCACAACGGAAGAAAAGCTGATGGTGAGTGTGGATAGAGTCAGTCATAGGATACAAGTTTGGATTTGTAATGACAGCACAGTTTTGCACAGCCATGTAAGCACAGCCATGTCAGGTAGCTGTGTGTAAACATACTTTACATTTGCTATGTGTTCTTTTCAGTAGCTGCAGATCCATGTAAAACTTCTTAGGTATGCTAATTATGAGAAGAGTTAGAGTTTTTCTGCAGAATATTTCAGCTCTGTGCCCGCTAAAGTTTTTAAAAACGGTGAACATGGTGGTGAGCTCAGAGTATGCTGCGTCCTTTGTGAAAATCCCGTCACCCTTTACACCTTTGAACCTCTGATCAAAGACAAACAGATGCTTTTGGCTGAGATTTTATATGATCATTGTCCGGGAATCCTTGTGCTTATTTTTCCACCTCCCCTCTTTTCTCTCTCACTTCTTCTCCTCCTAACCTCTATTTTTACACTTATGAGTTGTTCTTTCCTCTCTCTTTTATCTGGCAATCGTGACCTTTATTTGGGAACGCTTTGTCATCTCTTCCCCCTCTTCCTCTGAATATCCTCTTCTTTTGCTCTGTCCTCCCTTCCTGTTGTCCCTGTTATCTTTTCTCTCTTCATTCATCATATCCTCCCTGTAATAACATACCTCTCATCTAAAAACTCACATTCTGCACACACACACACACACACACACACACACTTGTCCATACACATGATGAAACACTCATTTTTTTCCTCGTGGAAGCAATCTCAGCGTTCGCCACTGACCCTTAGGCCATTTGTTGTAGGTCCAATATGTACCACATGCATCCACACAACAGAAACCACACAGAGGTAATCTCAACGCACCTGTTTCCTCTCCAAACCAAATGAACTGAGCTGGTGTTTGCTGGTCAGCCTGAGTCACTGCTGCCTGAAGGGCCATCAGTATCTTACCTGTTAAACATGCACATGGACAAACAAAGCTTTAGAAACACACAGTGAATCTTTACTGTACATGAAAATGTTTAGTTCAGATTTTCCATCATTCCCCAGCATAGTGTTTCCAGATGTTGCAGGTGATTCCCTTTCACTTGTACAAACATCGTCTTGATGGATTGGCTTAAATTTTGGGACTAACCTCTGTTTGCCTTTTCACTTTTTGTGTAGAACAATCCTCAGATTAGGAACCAGTTCTGTCCATTTCTATTGTCAAGCAAAAGATTATTGTTAATTGGATGATTATAATTACAAAATCTACTGTTGGCTGTTCCTGGGTTGTAAGTGCCACCATTCATTTTTGGTTTAGCAGAGTTTTACAGCAGATGCCCTTCGTGACACAACCCTGAAGGGGATTTGTGTCTGGTGTGTCCAGCTAGACTCAAACCAATAACCTTCCGCTCACTGCTATACTATGAAGGCACAGAAGCTGAATGTGATCACAAAACTGGAAAAATACAAGCTCATCCACACTATGGTCACTCACTGCGGTGCTCGAGATCTGTTTATGGTACTTTGAACATGTCATGTTTTGATCAAACAATATCAGGACCATCTCTTTGTCTATACCTCGCAGATCCTGGACCTCCTAAACAATCTTTAAAACAGTAGTTAACCTGCTCTCACTGTGCCTGCTCATATTAGTATGCTAGCTAACATTAGGTAGCATACGATCACTGAAATATATTTCTGACAGATAAAACCGGATCGCCCTTTTTTTTTTCTAGCTCAAGTATAGACAGCTTGACCAAACCTCCCCAGTTCTTTCTCATCCAGAATCAGTCTGCTTCTATGACACTTCTGTACATTCTACTTTTATTTTTAAGAAACAGAACCAAACTTAAAGTGGCACATTGGAGGGAGCAAGGACGAATGAGATCCTGATACAAGACACATGCAAAGGTGGACCTGCAGGCAGCCAGGTTACTTTTTACTATGAGCCGTGGGGTTGCACCGGTCCAGGCTTTCATTAATGTGTCTGCACAAAGATCATTACACAATAAAAATGCCTTTTCTCCTTAGGTCACAGAGTGACAGTCACGGAGTTTCCTTTTCACTTCTCTCTATCACAACTATTACATACAATCTTGAAATTACTACATTAAAAGAACAAGCACAGCATCTTCATCAACACATGGATGCCTCAGCATCTCATGATTTGTGCTCTTCTAGACCAGTGTTTATGGCACACCACCAAACAAAAATGTCACAAAAAGCATATTGATCATTTTCCCCTGATTGTATACCTTTTTTGCTTTCTTCTGACCACTGCTCATGCTAGGGCCTTCATCTGGGTCGGAGTTTTCTCCAGGACCCAGGTCAGACTGACTACTTTTTCTTTTCAAATATTTATCTATTGCTATTACACGCTGCGTCATTTCACAGCATGACTATTATGTAATTTTATTCTTCATCTTCTGTTTTACTGTCAGTTAGCAACCCATTTAATTAGAGCAGGTAGTTGTACTGCCCTCTAGTGGAAGAGAATGTAATTGTTCTGCCCGTTACTCACGCAGATCGCTTAGAGTACTAATCAGGTGGAACCAGATAATCTTCCACGGCACACCTGATCATTTCTCACGGCGCACCTATGTGCCGCAGCACAGTGGTTGGGAAACACTGGTCTAGACATCGCGCAGGTCAGTTGTAATAAGCATATTTCAGATTTATATAGTAGAATAGTAACAACACAGTCCTCCAATGGTGAATCATATACACCGCCTGGGTTTCAGCCTACAGAACTTCACACAGTCCAGAAAATTTTCTAACAGAAAATTTGATGCTTTGATCAAAAACATACTGATTCTCATTCAGCTGCCTCTCATTTATTTGAATTGGCGACATGTAAAACCTGACCTTGCACTGTTGCATTTCTGTCAGTGCATTAGTCACTCCCTCGGGTCTTCTCTTTTTTTTCACCTGTTAATTTGTGCAGCTGTAGGCAGATTGCTGGTCAGTAATGAAATGAACTGACTGCATCTTTGTTAATAAATTAGGGTTTTGTTCGTTGATCACTGACAGAATTTTCCACTCCCATCGGTGCATTTTTGGGATTGCAGCTTCACACTAATTTGCCTTGATTGGTAAATCTGGCCCTGAGGCTCGTTTCTTTCGACTTTTTAATAAAACAACCATAATAATAATAAACCACCTACCTACAATTGTGTTAACAGCACTGACCTGCTGAGGCATAAACACAAGATGGTTGTGTTGTGGTTTTCTGTGTTTATACTGTGGTGTGCGAGGCATTAGTGATGTGTTGTTTGGGTCTTCTGGGTTCTTAAGGGCTGTTCAGGGCTTTTCTGTGCATACCAGTCTATGATAGAGGATCTATCAGACTGGTATCTAGGGAGTTTGGAGGCTGGGATGATGCCTTGTTTTCTTCGAGCTTTTCCTGAGCAGGATTTGTAGTGTAATGTTGGGTACTGGTTGTTTGAGGATGCTAGTGCTTAGTCAAGGTTTGGGTAAGTGGTATCTGTCAAAATAAATCCACCTGAATCCCAGGACTCGAGATTTTGTGGGATATCATACTAAGATCATAAATACTACTTACTTCTCTGGTGGTTTTAATGTTGTGGCTGATCAGGTGTACTTTGAGGTAAGATGCCATGTGAAACTTTGTAGATTAGTGTATAGCAGCAATAGAGAACCCTATTATACAATGCACCAGGATGGCTACATGCAGTGCCATCATTGGAGCATCGCTGCATGTAGACGACAAGGGGAGTAGATAAATGCTGAGACAAAAATGTCCTTTCAGCAAAGTTGACCTTTCAGAGAAATGAAGCTTTCACTGCACAAAAGTGGACATACACCAAGCTATAGAACTGCCCACACTGAACAGAAATGCACACAGTAATTCAGGCCTGCTGGCTCTCCAATGCAATCCCACCATCCCATCTCACCATTACCTCAAATAGAGAGAGAGAGGGCAGAGAGTCAGGCAGACACCGGCAGATATCATCACAGGGTGTTCTGTAAAGACACGAGGCACCAGGGCATCATTCAGTGTGCTTTTATTATCCAAGCCTGGCACTTGAGCAGCACGATGGCACAGTGACTAAACTTCAGCCGCAATGGAGCCTCCGCTCAGGCCAACAGACAGCGGCCCTGCAAAGAGTCTTGGTGACACCTAGTGGTCACACCACACAGTGATTTCGAGTCCTCTGCTTTTATTTTTACCCACAAGTATCTAGGGAAAACAGAAGGATGCTGTCATTCACATTCATGCATTCACACTCGCACATACTCACACTGGGAGCTACCCAGCACAAACAGCTCCTGCTGCTGAGGAGTGCTGCAGGAGAAGACAAAGATTTCAGAGTGAATCCACTAAGATGGTCATGATTCTATGTCATTTATAAATAAGTGTTCATAATGGGGAGTTCACAGGAACTGGATAAGCACCTGCATTCAGTATGAAAGTTGTGTGAATTTATCACCAGAGCAAAATACTAACGACATGTATGGACATCAGACGTTGGTATTTACAATAAGTATCAATGCAATTCAATTCAGATGATTTATATAGTACCAAATTACAACAACATTTAGGTAGTTTAGAAAGCAGTCATTCTTTAAATGTGATGTTCCTTAAAATGATAGATATATTCGCTACCTTAAAACCATATAATAAGAATAATAATAAGAATAATGACAATTATTTATTTACCATAATTGTAAAAGATAAGTTATTTCCTTTTTGTTTCACTCCTTTTATACAGAGCTGCTTAAACTACATAAATTGTGTGACTGCACATTAAGAGAAAGCAGTGAAGTCCCAACTGAGGCTCTGCTGTTTCCTGATATCTATTTTTACAGGGAGGCCTTTGAAATATAATTTGCAGCATAACATTGCCAATGGCTGCATAAACCCTTTGACAAAAAATAAAACAAACGTTATTTGTTAATCTCCATCTGAAAAGACCTGCGTAAATGTGGAAAGGAAGTAGAAAGCGACGGTGTCAACAGTGGGTTTATATTGTGAAGGAGAGAGCAGCCCAAAGATATAGAAAGGGAGAGAGACAGAAGGGAGGATTATGGACTTAGTATATTTAGTCCGTGAGACAGATGAGGAGGAAAAAAGAAAAATAAAGCAAAAACGACCAACCAAACAGAGAGAGAAGTGGAGATGAGTCACTGAGCCCCGAGACAGTTATTGACAAGAGAAGATGGAGGGATAAAGAGAGATGGAGAGAAAATAAGAGCTCAGTGATGTGGGAGA
>VUQG01013403.1:1784-61782 GCA_015106755.1 Etia nguti
CTTCATCCGGTCACGTCAGTTGGATTTACATATTCCCTTGCGCTGAATGTCTGTCTGAAGTGTAGGTGGCATGTGTGCGTGAGTGTGTCTGTCTTGCGAATGTAAATGTGTGATATCCTGTTCCTCTAAATACACTGCTAAAGCTATTGCTCATCATCTCTGGAAAAATGAGCTGAATAAATATGATAATGAAAAGAATGGCGAGATAAAATGCTGCAATAGATCTCACTTTATTACAGACACTGACTTGTTAGTCTCTTGCTGCACTACGAAATAACAAATGTGTGTATGTTTGATGTGAGATCTAATTAAATTATTTCTTTCTTGACTGTTTATGGCTCCATTTTCTGTTTTCTTAATTTTTCATCATTCTTTTTCCTTTTCTTCCACACACTGTCTTTACTCTGGAATCTATTATACTTGTAAACATAATGTGTATTGAATTGACGTCTTCTTATCCTTGACTGGCGTCCAGTCAGATGCCACTGGTGTCGTGCAGATTCACAGTATCCTTTGGAGTCTCTGCAATGATGTATCGACTGCCGGGGATATTGGATAACAGCAGGATTTTTGAGTGCTGGCAGTGAAGTAGGACATTGGAAGTTTGTCAGCCAGGGGGTTGTGGTTAATATCCCGTTTGGGAGTGCATATTTGTGTCGCTGATTATTTTGGTTTTCATCCACCTTTCTTTCTCATTTCCTTGGTGGTTAGGATAATGTGCCAATTACTGCTTGATTAGATTTAGGCATCCAAAATGAGGGATGCATCGATATTATATTTGAATTGAATGTAAATGTAGATCGGGTTGTTACTCTGTAAAGTTACTCTGTAAAGCACCTCGAGGCAAGTGTAGTTGATATTTGGCATAATAAAATAAATAAAATTATGACTGAATTATGTGCCATGCTTTGGCAGTACTGCACTTCTTGCTAGCAGCAGAGCTAGCATAGCAGTACATAACATGTTATGTTATATCGGAATTCATAAAAAATGAATTGGCACATCCTTTATGAAAAGTATCCGGTTAGGTTTAAGAAAAGGTTGGGGTTTTAATTAAAATTACCTCAATTCAATTCAGTTCAGTTTTAAAGATAAACACCATACGACCCAACAATCAGACGACCCCCTGTGAGGAAGCACTTTGGTGACTCTGGGAAGGAAAAATTCCCTTGTAACAGGACGAAACCTCCAGCAGACCCAGGCTCAGGAAGGGGCAGCCATCTGCTGCGACCAGTTGGCGGTGAGGAGGGGGCGGCGTCCCTTCATATCATTTACAGCAGGCTAAAAAAACCCAAAGAACATTTCTTATTGTGTTTAAATGTAGTGCTACAGGCATCCATTACAAGTGTCCATACCTGGCGTGGTAGGCGTGACCTGTCACCAGAAATCAAAGCATGCAGTAGTTGATGCATGGAATTAAGATGGGGTAGTGGAGTTAAATGAAAGTCTTTGATAGAGGCAATATACCAGACCAGAATGGCAGCCATTATTTCGAAGAGTTAATGAGTAATATTGCACACAAAAATGTCCTGTTTCTGTTCTCAGAGAGGACAGACACAAGACGTTGTTCTCTGCACTGCCGTCTCATTTTTGTATCAAACCAAAGAGCCAAGCAGGAGGAGAAGGCATTTTTTAAAGGCAGAATATTATATGGATCCCTGCATGGTGTTTTGAAAATGCCTCATACAGCAAGTGATGTCTGAACACTCACTGTACCTCTTCACAATGCACGTACCAACAAGAACAAATTGATTCTCAGGTGCCTCCCAGATAGAAAGCAAACCATTTTTCACTCCATATGTAGCACAGATTGTTATTCAGCTTCCATTATAGTACAGTACAGAGTGTAATCAGTGAAAATAGCTATATTCTGGCAAGCTGAAATCCATTCCATTTTTGCACCAACAGCTGTCTATGGCCTAAGCAGCTGGCACCTTTTGATCATTCTGCCAGACTCCTGATTTGCGTTCCTCTGTGAAACGAGACGTGACCATTACTCTTATCTGTCTGCTGTGGACTGCCAACAATATTACCTCTCATATTTGCTAAAAGCTCTGTGTAAAAGTACATTTATGGGACAAGGTCCTGGCTATCACCTGCTTTTCACTTCAGAGCCATGGCTTCCCACAAGAAAGATATCAAAGTTATGCACATTATTATTATTATTATTATTGTTAATAATAATAATAATAATAATATGATATATTTTACAGGATATATTCAGAAGTGCTCAGTGAAAAATGTGTTCACTTTGTTGTTCCAGTTTTCTGTGTCTTATTTATTTATTTATTTTAGCACAAAAACATAGTGAACCTAGTCAAGAAAGAATCATTTTTCTGGTTAAATAGGCCTAAAAATTAGTTCATTTTCAAAAGCGCCTTGTCTGAAAATGTACTAAGATTGTACTAAGATTGATGAAACATCAGATGACACAAAGACCATTTTGAAAAAATATCAAAACAGGTGAACCTTGAAATCTGGGCTCACGTATTGGAGTCCCATTTGTAACACAATGATGATGCTGTACACAGACATTGTTTAAATGTCCACAAGTCAATAGCACAACAGAAAAACACAGAGTTTTTTGGAAACCACTCACGAGGAAAGGAAATATACCGACACGATTGTTCAAATATTTACAAACGAGCTCAGTATACTGTACCTTTGTTGCACTATATCCTGAGCCAGGCAATGTATTTTCACTCTGATGTGCGCTGTTTGAGCAATAAAGTATTTTTTAAATATTTTGCTAGGAAAATCTTTTTTAAAATTGACATGAACTTGTAAGTCAATATTTGGTATGATTACATTCAACACAACCTTAACTCCCTGAAGGAAGCTTTCTGGTAAGTAGTCTTCAGAGATAGTTTAGGAATAGTCCAGCTGCTTGAAGGGCCTTCCAAAGCTCTTCTTTGGATATTGGCTCCCTTTTTGTTCCTTTCTTGGTCAAGATGATCCCACACTGTTTCAATAATGTTGCGGTCCAGGTGCTGGGGAGGCCAGTCCATGACTGATAGTGCTCCACTGTTTTCGGGTTGTTTTTTTTCTATCCAAGCATGTTTTTACTGCATTAACAGTGTGTGGTTCAAAAATAACGCCATAGCCAATCAGACACTTTCCAAATGGTAGTGTATTGTGGCTCAAAATCTACCTGTAGGTTTCTGCATTTATAATTGCATCAATTTTGACAAGATTCCCAACACCAATAGCTGAATGAAGCCCCAAATATCACAGAGGAAATCCAAAATATTTGCCTAGTCTGCCAAATCTATAATTTAGGGTTAATAGTTCAGAATGTTTTCTGTTTGTCACAGTGTCATATTTTTTCTAATTGGTCCTTAAATAAAAAAGGAATTCAAAATATTTATTATGCACGTATTTTAGACTTATTTGAACTTATTTGTTAGTATATGGACTAAGTATTTTTTTTTATAACTTATATTGAGTGAGACATTTGACAGTTTGGAATTGGGGTTGGATTCAATAAAAGACTTTCAACCCTGATCCATGTCAGCACAAAAAGTAAGAGTTTTTGAGATTTAACTCTGGTAGGCTTTTGATTCATGCTAAAAGTAACTTTAAGAGACATTTCAGCTTTGGAGATGATCCGCTTCTGAAGTTATTGGAAAATTCCCCTTGGACATCATTGTCTCTTATCTGCTGTTGGAAATGAAACTTTGAAAGGCCCCACAAGCCATGTAAAAAATGTACAGTCACTTTTGGTTTAGCACCTCTAATGGTCCCCCCATTGTGCAGAATAATTAGAGGCTTTTTAAATGTCATAGAGCCATCAGCATGATGCTGTAATTAAAAAAGAAAACCCTTTATGAGTGTCATAATGAATTGGCAAAGTCATTATCATCATCGCTAAACAGGCTTTGTTCTTTCACTGACTGCGTGTGTGCGAACATTCTGTCATTTGTTTAATGAATCACATTGGACTGTCTGTCCTTGGATAAAGTATAATGACGGTTTGATACATTAAATTGTGAATATTTGGTGACATGTTTTTGGTTCATGTCATTCCCCATATTCTTTGCCCTTCATTCACTGTTTGATAGAGTTATTTTGTTGCATCCTCTGAAAAATTTGCAAATTTTAGCAAAGTCACTAAAATTCCTGAATCTTCCTCTTCTCCTTCCTTTGAATGTTCCCTTTAAGAATCACCACAGAGCTTCATCTGCCTCCATCTCTCCCTGTTCCTAGCATCCTCCTCTATCACATCATCCCTCTGTATGTCCTCCTTCACCACATCCATGAATCTTCTCTGAGGTCTTCCTCTTTTCCTCCTGCCTGGCAGTTCCATCTTCAACATCTCCTGCCCAGTATCCACTGTTTCTCCTCTGCACATGCCCAAAATGTCTCAACCTTGCTTCTCTAACTTCTTCAGTCATCTCAACCTGTGTTGCCACGCTGCTATGCTCGCTTATAATCTTGACCATGCGGGTCACTTTCAACAAAAATCTTACCATCTTCACCTCTGCCACCTCCAGCTTGGCCTACTGTCTTTTTGTCAGCCTCCACCCTGCCTGCCTCTTGTACACTGTCCATTGCTTTGGATGGTGATGTTGACCCCAGGTGTGTAAATTCATCCACCGTCACTACATCTTCTCCTTGCATCTCCACATTTCAACTTGTCTCCCTCTCATCCACACAAGTGTATCCTGTCTTGTTTAAATTCATTCCTCTTCTCTCCAGTGAATACCTCCACCTCTTCAGGCTCTCTTCCGCATTGATATATGTAGACCAGGATAATTTACATTTATCTCATCATGTACTGGTCCAGAAAACAAATCCATTGTTTCTTCTTAGCAGCTAACCATCTGTTCCCCAGTGCCCCAGAGGCTGTGGATTATTGAAGAAAATACATGGGTAAAGTATGCACAGGGTATGTAAAGTACTCTCGGGAGTGCACGTTAAGACAGTACATGCACCACTTCAACACCCTGGAGAATTTTTTTTGTTTTAATTAGCCAACACTGCTCCTCCTCTTCAGCCCTTACTTCTTGATGTTGATTATGAGATCTTATCTTGTCTAGTACTTATACTTGAGAAATACCAAAGCTCTCACAAATGTCAGCAGACGGATAGAAAGATAAACAACAGTGACTGATTTAGCCTGCTGTACTAGGAAGCATAAGTGGACAGCTATCAGCTGAACAAGTGAAAGTAAAAAGTCATAACAATTTTTAAATGTATCTTGCTTGAATAAGTTAGCTTGTTTTTTTTAAATATCTAACAGGGAAATTATATTGGTTAGTTAGTGTTCACAACCCAGTGCACCAGTAGTTAATTTAGTTCATTTCCAATTCAGGAATCCAGAAGATCTCACAGGCCAATACTACCTTGAAAGAACATCACCAGTCATGTGCTGTGGTCATGACAAGAGAAAAGAGAAACAGTAGTTCAGTCTCTTTTATGTAAATGCCTGTCAAGTGGTAACCCAATAAAGCCAAAGCACCAAAAACCTCAAATGCTCACTTAAGGCTGGCTTCAAAAGCAAGTCAGGTTTACAGTCCATGTTGTTTAGATTAGGGAAAAAACGATTGTGGTATATTGAGATTTTCATTATTATTCATCACTTGGTCACTCTGACTTACAGGGACATACAGCCAGTAGCTGTTGATCTATCTGACATTTTATATAGCTTGCAGTGTATAACAGATGGTCCGAAAAGTCTGTAGAAATGCAATGCTAGAATGTATTATTTGTTATATAGTATTTCAGTATCATACAAAACAAATTAGCAGGTATCTGTGTTTTTGCAATACATCCATGTATGCATGTATGGAGGGTTTTGAGTTTTACCTGATAACTTTAGCTGCCTCTCATCCAAAGATGGCACAGAAAGATGGCCAGAAAGTTAAAGTTGAAGCTTCAAACCAGGGAGTATACAGATCAGTGGGTGATACTGTGGTGGCTACTCTCATCTTATACTACAGTTTAAGTAAAATTATAAAATAAATTACTTGTGCCCTGGAAGGTTAAATGTCCTTTTATAAATAGCAAAGTATATCAGTCATGAGATTTGATAGTTGTATTTTATAAATATGTCTACATTGTACTTTGTTATTTGAGGAACCACTTCTGAAATGTGTGAACTGCACATAATGACGAGCAACAGAATGCATTAAAATTCAACAATGTAATGCCTCATTTCGTCACGTTGCCTTGTTAGTCCACTTTAATGCTCCCCAAAAGGAAAGGCATGATAGAGATTTCAGCCATTTAAGAGAGCCATTGTATGAGTCCTTTTCATCACTGCTCTCATTCTGTCACAACAAAACTTTTAAATCTTTATGCTTACGATCTTTGGAACCTATGAAGCTATTCATAGCTATCAAGGTTTTCCTTGTATGACGAATACCATATTTTAACCATCAGCAGCCCAACACAATGTCTTTCACTAACCCCAGAAGTAAATTTTTTACCCTCTCATAAGAAAAAAGAAATGATAATTTTTACCTTATTCTTTCTCTCCCTAGGCAAAAGGTTGGCCTTGATGTTCTTAGAATAATAGGTTTGTCCCCTGAGCTGGAATGCAATCTCCTTTCAATACAACATTTAAGATTTTTTTTTTCCTTAAACATTCAGATAATTTTGACAAGCATTAATCTAGCGTTGAACTTGGTTTGAAGTTTTCTGTAAATGATTTCTGTGGGGGGGGGTTCAAAGTTAGGCCATTCTTTATCTGCTTTATGAATGTACTGAACTTGCCTACAGACAGCTTTCCAGAGAGAGGATCACCCAATACAAACCAAAAAAAAACAATCTTCATGTATCGTATCGTAGCTTTCTACGATTGTACAGTGTGGTTGTTAGTTAGTTAAAGTGAGTTATCTAGATTCACTCTTACATGGATGTGATGGGTGAATTATTGCACTGTTTTGAAATTACAGTAGAGAATATTTTGTGTTCAATTGTGCATAGAAGCTTTGTGTTATAGGTAATGGCCTCTGAGCCCTTGTAAAGCTGGATAATTATGATGCACTTTTTTGAATGAATTTTAATTTGTTAATGGCTAAAGGCTCTTAATCACCTGTAAATGACTTATAATGAAGTTTAGAACAAAAGTGCTTTAGTGCCTGCCTGAGTAATTAGTGTTGCTTAAAATGAAATATAAGTTCAAGGCTTTAATATACCCTTTAAAACCTCCATCAGATGTTCAAGGCCGCTAACCTATCTCAGTACCAGTACAGCAGGTTGAAATGACTGGAATGTGATAACATTATGTTCGCCTATGTCATTTATTAAATAGACATAGACAGGAAAGATGTAATAACATTGGTGAGGTGACTCTTGAAATTTTATTTTAAGGGTAAAAACGTTCAGTTCCAAGAAGGGTCAAAATCCACTAAACGATAATACATGAAGAATATCATAAGAATCATGATTTATAATTTTGTAAACACTGACATTTTTGTCCATCAACAATCACTGAATTTAGCAGTAATTTAGGGTATAAACACACTAAATGACCCTTTAGGGTAATAACACATTTTAGTAGTCTATGCTTTGTTATTATGATATGGTATTTATCAGACTGTAAGAATAACACTAATATATCCCAGTTCCAGCAAGCATATGTACCAACACCTCCTCGTGCTGGTTGTATTGACAACCAGTTGCAACTTTCGTTCAACTAACAGACACCAAAACTAAATATATTTCCTGCAGCAGGGCTATAGCCAGGCTTTAGAAATTGATGAGGTCCAGAATTTTTTCTCTTAATGTATATTTAAGGTGTAGTACCTGTGCTCCAGTGACCAGCAGAAAAAGGCTACACTTCTGAAGAGCCTAGGTCCTAAAGTTGCAATACAATAAGAACCAGAAATTTTAAAAACTTTCCTTCTTTTGGAGGAGCAACTGTGTATATAGACATATGGAGAGCATGTTGCCTGAATAAAGCAATGAAATACAACAAAATAATAAACAGCAAAATAAAGAAAAATATTGAATTATCATTGTATTTGAAATCGAAACAGCACCAGATAGCATTCCTCACAACTCATACCTAACCTAACCCCTGAAACACTACCCAGTAAGAGGGGCTGTAGGGTGTGTTATAACTTCATTGAATTCCCATACAGTCTGTTCAAAGTAAAGGTCATTTTGAGTATCACGCATTGATGATTTGTGTAAGTTTTACTGTCTTTTTTAAAAAAAAATTTTTATGAATGATAAGATCCAGACGAATTCTATTTTAATTATTTGGTTGTTGGTCAAATAACATAGTGGAAGCAGAGTCTGGGGACGAGAGGGGAAAACTAGCCCATCACTGGTGATAGAAAACATGGCTAATTGGTAGAGCAAGAAGACAAATTCTTGGCTTGTAGCTTATCTTCATATTATCAAACCAGCTCTTTTAAGCATGCCAGTACATACTGTACTTTCATACATGTAGATGTTAGGCCTTTGACTGCACAGCACAGCTGTGTGTTCATGGGTCTTTTCAAGTTTATGAATGCTAGAGGGGTGAGTAACTGTAGTTCATGTTGAGTATGGGTAATTTGACCTCAATTTTCATTAGATATAGTTTTGGTTATAATTGTCACAATTATGTACTGTGTGTTGGCATTTCTATATATTACAGCATAAATTTCAAATATATGCCTGGCTGAACTGATTAACTTCTTCCTGGACTGCCTCACCTGAGTGCATTAAAGTACTGTATGTTTTTAACCAGATGGCAGTTTAAGAAAAAAATAAATAAAAGGATTTTGCTTTCCTGTGGATAGTTAATTGAAAGAAATTGTATGATATTCTAGGATGTAAGTCTGCTTCCCTTATTTAATTCAGTCATTACAACCTTCATTCATCATCTCTTATATCTTTGTCAGTACTTTGATCTATTACTATCTTCACTTACGATGCCATTAAGTGTTGTTAAGAGATCAGTTGGACACAAACAAAAAGTCTCTATCTTGAGAATGATAACAAAGCCTGTAAGTAGATGAATATAAATGAATATGTGTGTGCAAAGAGGAAATTAGCAATCAAACTAACTAACTGGTAGTTGCCAGCAGTCATGTAAATATGTGTAAGTATAGTAAGATGCATCAACACAGTACTTACTGTACTCATATTCTATTAGGACACAGGAGGTCTATCGAGAAAAGAAATTTTAAAAAGGAAAAGAACGTATATTGCACAATTTACATTCATTTGTATGACTCACATGTCTTTTGTTACAGAACCAGTTATTCAGTATATCAGTGAGATATAAAGGTTTTCATCCCAAAGAAGCTGAAAATGTAAGCAAAAATGTTCCTAAAATGTTCTATACCACCATATTCACCTTAATTAATGCTACATTATTTAATTTAATGATGGTTGATCTTGTTTTTTAAACACAGTTTTGAAAAAGGTACTAAGAAATAAAATTAATTGCATATATGGCAGTAGATTTTCCTCTTTAGTGCTTAAAATAACAGCCTATCATCATTTTACATCATAATTTTACAGTTCTTAAGAATTGAAAATAAAAATGCACTGGGGAAATTAAATATTGCATTGATAATAAAATTAAAGTTGATGGTATTTTACAGAGATTAACTAATTAAATAGAAATCCAAGCAATTTTTCTCTGATTTCTGTACAATATTTAAGAGAAATTCTTGGGTGGATTTCAGTGGTGACTTCAAAAATTACACATCTGAACAAATTTGTCTCGTAGAAGGCTTTTGACATTCCTGGTATTTCTGGTATCATGACGACTCAAGAAAAAACATGCCACTATGGTTCATACCATCAGAAATTATGACAGTGACAGTTTTGTTTTTATGGCATATTTTGTCTTCCTTCAGTAATTTTCTTTAGTCCTTTAAAAAAGTCAGATCAAAAACAGCAAATGGCCTGGGAATATACATGCGAGTGCAGCGCACGCTGCTCGTCAGTGTGTGAGTTATGGAAGTAGATTATCTGTGTGCCGCGTGCGTGTTTGCATCAGTGTCCATGTGATGGATAAGTCTCGTTAAACTTTGATTGTACTGTATGCCTGCCTGGCAGGGACACGATAAGAGTGCAGATGTGCTACTTGTTATTACTATGTGTGATTCTGTGCAGGTATCTGTGTTTGTGTGTGAAAGTAACTCTTGTGTCATGCGTTGACTGGATAACAGATGTGTGAACAACACTCACAAACAGGCACTTCAAAGGATCTGTGGAAGTCAATGAATCAGCCTGTGTTTGTGTAGCACAGTCTTGTAAAGCATTTCTAATTTTCAAAGGAATACAATAGAATAGAATAGAATAGAATAGAATAGAATAGAGGTTTTATAGGCATGATTTGTGACTTGTTAAGTGAGATGTAGCATAAAAAACAATATCATAGGCTACTTCCTAACATTTCTCCTGTGAACAGCTCTGCTTGTCTCCACAGATATTAGAGTTCTTGCTGCTCGGTTTATTTGATGTGCACACTGACAGTATTTGCTGTGCTATGCTAGGGTTTGTTCAGAATTTTCACATTCGTTTTCCGCTTCACACAGATGAGTCTAGGTAAGGGTTGATTGCCTTCTCCATCTGATGCCAGTGAGAGAGTTCATTTCTCTGATATATTATTTCTGCTTTGAACTTCCATTTTTTATTCTCTGACCAGGAAAAGTGGGTGCAGAGTACCAAGATAACACTGAATTATCAGTTTGACTATCAGCTGTGAGAATGTTTTGACATATTTATCTGATTAAATGGTATATTGAATGACATGCCATTTATGTGGATTTAAGACTGAAATAAAATGAAATAAATTTGTAAACTAATATTATTGTGGACAACATAAAGGACAACTTCAATTTGTATGACTTCTTTTTGGTAAATCGTTGAAGACGAAATGAAAAACAAATTCATTGATTGCAAATACTGCATTGTACTTAAAAAAAAAAATATTGTATGCTGCAGAGAAAAATTTAAAAAAAAATGACAATGTAGAAGCTCTGAGTTACCCTAAAAAACTGAATAAATAGCAACAATGTTTTCATTATCTAAATAGGAGACAAACACAGTTTTATTATATTATTTAAGATAAACGTAGTTAAAATAAATTTTGTAGATTGCTTAATAGCAGGCACATTTTAAACCCTAAAGTTCCTTTGACAGAGTATATCAAAACGATTTACCTCAACTGTTCTATCTAAACATCCCTCAGGTTTACTCAGTCATAAACAGCGTTGTGCACTGTAACCGCATTGTAAAATTTTACTTATTAACCGATTGCAATAACTGATTACTTTTGAATTGTGTAATGGATTACATTCAATTTGAAGGTGTTGGTGGAGGTGAAGGTGTATGTGGAGGCAGTTAAGGTCAGCCTCTGCCAGAGGAGAGCTCCATCTCTAGGGATCTTCAAAGTTCCCTAATTCATGTTGTGTCTTTGTTGCTAGCTTGCTAATGCAGGCCATTTGTAATGCATTCAGGAATTAGTTGCTTTTGTTCAGAGTTGCAAGACATGTCTTCACATGTCTTCACTATGAAGGCTCTATACTATAGAGTTCTAAATACATTTACCAGGGCAAACACTGGCTGATTTGAATAATTAGGCTAGTAATTTAAGTAATTTATACATTTTCCAACAAACGGATGAGCAGTCGGGCTGCAGCTTCCGTTTCTATCTGTTTTTTTTTTCTATATATATACCTATATATCACCAAATTACAACAGCTGCCTCAAGGCGCTTTATATTTTAAGGTAAGGCCCTACAATAATAGAGTTCATGCTTCTAAAGTAGAATCACCGTGGAGATCTCTTTAAAGTCTCTTTGTGCTGGTTCCTGTTTGCTTTGTGCTCATACCTAAATATGAGAAAGATCATCTTTGTGTCCTCATTAGGTTAGAGATTTGCGTTGGTATGTGGGACTGTAGCTTCGGTTTTATATTGTTAAATGATAATTATGAGATTTCCGCATTACTTTTAAGAAAAGTGTTCTGTTACTTTTTTTGAGTAATGACCCAAACGCTGATCACAACGAACAGGGGAAATACCTCAACATCCACAAACATTTGACCCACAGCATGTAATCTGCATGGATGTAATGACTTTGATATGCTCTCAAAATGTAGCCAATGAGTATCGATAAGGAATTGAATCAATAAGTGATATCTATAATGGAATAGGAATCGCTAAATTCTTATCAATTCCCATCCCTAGCTATAAGTATAATTTCTGACTCTTCATGTTGTAATTTACAGTGAATATATCAGTAAGAATATGTTTCGTGTTTGTGTGTTATATTTCTCCTCAGATGCAGTTCAGATGCAAATATATTACATTTAAATCTTTTATATCCAACTTTTGTTACTTTTGTTACTCACAATATTAATAAGAAATAAATTAAACGAAAAGATTATGTGTGATTACGAGCTAAGATAAGATTTTTTTTACAGCTGGTTGGTAAATTCACATTGTGTTCGACATTTATGGTGTTTAGTGTATTCCTGTGTATTCCTTTGATGCTTTGCTGTTTGTTAATTTCCTTCTTTTGCCTTGTTCTCACCTCCTGTTAATTTTGATAGTTAACTTTTGTGTATTACTTTTTTTACTTCCTGTTTTTGTTCTTTTCCCTGCCTTTTTGATTGCTATTTCTCATTAGTTTTCCCAGTCTTCTCTCATTTAGTTTCCTGTCTCTGCTTCAGTGTTTTGTCTTCTGTTTTCTCACATGTTCTCTGTTTCTTACTTCTTACTTTATTCCTCTTCTGTTTGCACTGTTTGAACCACATTACTGGATTTTTGTCATTTCCTGAGCTGTCAGTTTATTACAGCTCCCTTTGATTTGCTCCAACCATTTTTGCCATTTGTGACAATGTCCTGCATTCAGGTCATCACTTTCATAAAAAATATGTCAACACGTATCTAAGATCCAAGTTTCATAAACATGGGTGATAGAATCTGTCCTATCTGAAAGACAGTGTGATGAAGGGAAGATAGACTTTGAAACTGTTGTTTTTTTGCAGAAAGCACAATCCTTACCTTCCCACACACAAAAAGGGGAAAAACAAAAAAAAATGTCACAGTCTGTGCATTACTGAAAATTATTGCCTGTCTTGTGATGGGATCACATTAGAACTACATATGACACAAAGTTTTATGAGTATATCTTGGAGAGCTGTGATGCTATCATTCTGTCTAAATCTATATAAACATATTCCAAAGCATTCAAGACCACTTATGTGGTAGTTCCAGCTGCAATAGGTGTCCCAGAACATTTTACTACAATAACACCCCAAATCCCCTGAACAACAAACCACTACACTATTATGCCCGGTAAAAAATCTGCTTAGGCCTGCCACTGGAGAAAACACACAAAAACTAATCAGGAAATATTATACAGCTCATAAAATAGTTAATTTTACTGGATACATTGATGGCTTTTTGTACCACAGCCCATGCCTTGGCACAAAGCTTTCATTAAATATCCTTTTGAATAGTTACACAATTTTCTTCCCTTTTCAATACAGCACATCAGAAGGGAAATGGCCTGTAAAAGTGTGACAAAGAGCACATAATGATAAAAAATAGAAAGAAGAAAACCAAACGGAATTTGGTGTGCTGAGCAGTAAGAAGCGCTAAGGAGAGTTTTTCTGAGCACAGGGGACATCTGCAGGGTTAAAGAAACAATAGAGTTTAGACGGAGAAAGAAAGCAACAGTGAGACACCCGAATGGTAGAAAGGGTAATGGATAAAATGTTGTATTGCATCAGTGTGGTGTCACCTATAGTAAAAACAGTGCAGTGTGATTCAGTATGTAGATAATACAGGTTGCCCAAAGCTACTCTTAGATATTTGTATAAAATCTAGATAGACCTGTTTATTATGCTAGCTAACCAAGTAGCTTGCTAGGCCAACAAGCAAGCAGTTAAAAAAATTACCCTGGGTTTTGTTTTTGTTTTGTTTTGTTTTGTTTTGTTTTGTTTTGTTTTGTTTTGTTTTGTTTGTTTCAAGCCCTCCATAACTGTGAGAGGATTATTGAATCAAAGAACAAAAATGACATTCTGTCTCACTTTCACTTGTGGAAAAGGTAAGCCCTGCAAACTGCAGAGCCTATTGTTTAGTTATACTCAATACTATTGTTTTAGACGCTTACAGAAAATTTCTTAAAATTAATTAAATGAATTTAATCTTTAATTAATCATCCAAATACATATGCTGTCTTTTGTCTCTCCCTGACACATGTTTTCTCTGTGTGGTAATCCTGTAGTTAGTCATGCTTACAAGTTCCTTTATATTTAAAAGAAACGTATGACTCATGAACTCTAAACTATTTGCTGTAATCTATAAGCTTAATATTGCTAATCATGTCTGATCTTACCTATTAGGTGACTGTGCATTAGGTGATTCATGCCAAGGTGGATAAACAGCATAATTAGATTTTTCTTCCTTTTCTCCCACTCTGCAGCCATTTGCTTTAACCAAGCTCCAGACAACACGGACGACAGTACAAAAAAATGCAGTAGAATATTCAGCATGAACATTGTAAACATCTACTTCCCAACTCACTTTTTTTCACTTAGCTGATCAACTCAGATGAATCCACAAACAGCAGCAATGTAACCAGGAGACAGAGAAATGAAACGCCAAATTTGTGGCACACATGGATTTACAGATGGCCTCTATGATCATGAACTCAAATGGATTAGAAAAGTAGAATGTTCTAGTGTCAATAAATGTGCTTACCCAATCATGCGGATAACACACAGCCCAAGCCTGACCCTGAACAGGCTGCTGGAAATCCAGAAAACCTTAGACGTGTAATGCCAACTCTCATTGAACAGTGAGACAATTTAAATGTGAACTATAATAGCTACTGCTTTATTAGCATTTAATGCCTTGATACTATGTTTATAGCAATTTAAACACGTGTTTGACATATCAAACCAGCAAGTAGTATTAAAGGGATTGTTTGAATATAAAGGCATTTATCAGGGTGTAAGTGCTCAATAGTTAAAACAATCCACCAGTGCTATGTCGAATTGTTTCATTTAAAAGGGGAAAAGAGAGGACAGGCAGTTTTGAGATCATTTTAACCGGGCATTGGGCAAATTACACTGGGGCCCTGCACTGACATACACACACATGCATGAGCACACTGTAAGAGACAGTTCCATCTACAGTTTCTTCCAACTCGTTTCAACTTTGTAACAAGAAAAGATTCAGCTTGCTCTGTTCTGTGGCAGAGTTACAATTAACCCAACCACACAACACATGCCAGATGTGCACGCAGCGCTCTGCACTCGTGTTGAATCTTGAACCTAAACTTAAATCTTCAACTTCTTTACCTTTAAAAGCGAAAATCAACTTTTTAGGGACTTGTACATACCCCCAAAAAACAATAATACAAGTGAACAATGACACCCATAAAGGTGAAATTTGTAGATAATTGCACATACTCAAATATACTATAACCACCTTTGAATGTGTACAACCTGTGTAATCACTGGATCTTAATACAATTCACATTTTTACTTACAGTAGAGTTCCTCGCTAATCTGATTACAAAGGTCAGTGATATCACAACATGATTTTTTTTTGATGATGAACAGGTCATCAAAATTGGAGACTTCATCATTAACACATCTATATTCACATCTATTTTCTCAAAAATATGGTCAATAGTTTTTGAAAAAGGACCCAAATACCAATACAAATAATTAAGACAAAACATGAGATGATATGAGTTCGGCTATAAGATACAACATCACTTAAAATGGATGAAGACAGGAGATAAAGGTGGTTAAATCATCCTTAATTTAAATCAACAAGTCAAAAAGTTTGCAAAAAATTCAGTTTTTCAGTTCTGTTCAAATCAGTTTTGTTTATATAGCACCAAATCTCAACAACAGTTTTGTGGTGCATTGTAAAGAGTTCTTGGTTTAATATAAACTCACTGTGATAGCCAGTCATTTGACTTGAGTTTAATATGGCCTAAAACTACAGTTTAGTATAGATAGTGATGTGAAATAGTACCTAAGAGCAGGTCAGTAAATGACTTTGATGTGGCACCTAGAACACAGTTTTCAGTAGTGAAGCTTTGTTCAGTAGAGGTTCTTTTATTTTGAAATTTGACCAAATTCTCTATCAATTTACTGTGCCTGACCTCCTGCCGTACTCATCTGCTCTGTGGAGCTTAGTGTGGCTTCTGCAGTATGTTGCATTTGATGAAATTAAGTATTTTCTTGAGTGTTTGCGATCACATCCACCAACCTACCAACAACATTAAGTATATGATAAGATAACATCATATTTTTTGGACTCACTAGGACCACTAGGCAAAGAGGGTGAAATTTGTGCTGACCACACTGATAAAGAGATCAGCTCACTGCTTGGGTTTTTCATAAATTATATATATGTCATGTGTCTGACAAATTTGGTTGCAGAAAAATAATCAGAAAGAACATCTATAATCCCGTTTTTGATATCACAAAAAAGACACGAGGTTATCATCAAACAGAGCAAGAATAACAAGCTCACTCATAATTACTGAGGGAGTTTGATCAATCTGATGAAGCATCTTGAGGAAATTATCATGTTTACCACATGGTAATTACCAAGTGGCTGTTTTGATGCTTATGTAAATTAATTTATTAAAAACTGATTAACAAAACTGATTGAACAAGTAGACTCCAGCTTACATCCTTTAATCATACCCTTGATGAACTCTGAATCATTATATAACATCGCAGCTTCAGAGGACTCAGATAATGAAACTCCCATAAGTGCACCAACTTGTACTCTTTCAGCGAGCAAGCTGTGGCATTTAAGGAGTTATTTAAAAACTGCTGAAAAGTAACTGACATGCAAAAACTTATTTCGACATTACAAGCAATAAGAAGCATATTAAAGCCTTACTCTGTCACAGCTCACCCACACGTTTTATCCCTAAAGATGCCACATTGGGCTTCCTTTTAAGACTGTGTGGGTACGTGAAGGCCTTGTCCCCACATATGGACTTTTGTCCTTTCATCCACAGAGATATTTCAGTTTTATTTTACTGAAAAGAGACATTTTAAAAGAAAAAAACCTTACAGGGTTAAGACGCAGTATTTAGAAATTCTGAATTACAGTATTGACATGTAGAGACTCAAAGGAGATACACACATTTCTTTCCCTACAATGTCTTGTCAGTCACTGAGTATCCTTTCCCGCTCAGCTGAGCAACCAGTCACCGTGTACATGTGATGTTATGTCAGCATGGACTTGGACAAAACACTGTTTTGTAATAAAATGCATTAGTGTGATGGTGACCACAAATTAATACCCTTCTCCTTGTCTTTTATTCCTTTTTCTTTACCATTTTCATTAGGTCTTTTAGTTCAGAGACATTATTTGAAAATACGGTAGAGCTCCAGCCAACTTCCACTTAATCAGCGCTCTGTTTACCCATAAAACACCTGTGTGAGAGTGCAGGTTCCTCACAAAATATGAAACTTATTGAATCATTAGTCATAAAACGCAGAGAGAAAGGACCATCTTCTTGATTTAATGTTTCAGGCTTGGTTTGTTGCATTTCATTACAAATTATTAGTACGGTTATTACTTTATTTAATACGATTGCCATTTTAATTTACAAAGCTTGTTTCAACCTTAGTGGGTGGGAGTTGTTCATGTTTCGGAGGTAGAAGTTAATCTTTTTTTAAAACCAAAATTGTGGTTACAGAGTTATTAAAGTCAAGGTAAATGGAAAAATGAAAGTCTTTTTGGGAAAAAGAATGAAACCACCTTGTTATAATGGATATTTGGATATTTGCTGTGTTGTCATGAGTCAGATGTACTTTCGGTGGCTAATATAAAAATAAACTACTGCTAATGGATGCTTGAATACTTGCTTTTGATGTTGTTTCCCCCTGACTTTAAGTAGACCTTTTATGCTATTTAGACTTGTTTTTCCTTTTCTTTTTGATAGAGCTGAGAGTTGTTTGTGTGTGTGTGGGAGTGTGTCAGTAATTTTAGGATTAGAATCCAATCTGTTTCTTTCCACAAGCCCAGTGGCTGATGGGAGGTCCCTGTTGCTGAGCTAAATACAATGATTGTTGAAGAAGATAAAATGACATGCTGTCTGAACCTCCCACTGATAATGTCCTAAAAACACCCTCTCTGCCTATCATTAAGTCCACTTCCCAGAGATGAACAGGGGTAAAACAGATGATTTCCCCGCTGCAATCCTGTGTTAAATGTTAAACACACATTTTATTCTTTGTTGCGTGGTCTCTGAAAGTGACCGGTGTTATTCATGTGAAAGCGATTGTGAGTGAATGCTGTACCCAAATATCCGACTGGTTGCATATTCATCATATTCATTCACTGAGTAGAGATTCAGTTTTGGGATTGGGACCTTTTGGTTAAAAATGTGGAAATATAAACCATCTCAGCTTCTCAGGCTGACAACTCTCTCGCTCACAGCGGTGATCATCACGCTTCAGTTCAGCTCGCTGTTACTAACTACTTTTCATACCCTGTAAGCTGATTTTTGTTTCTTAAAAAAGGCCTAGCACAAAAATCTATGGGCAGTTTCCCACTGCTTTGAGGCGACATCTTGCTCTCCTGGCACAGGAAGAGCAGTCTCTCTCTCTGTCTCTCTCTCAGCTGTGTTCATTTAGAGAGCAAGCAGCGAGGCTTCAGAGAGATGGAGAAGAAGTAAGAAACACTCTGTTGTTTCAAACTTTCCTGGGCGAACATTATACACGTAAATGCACCACCACTGTCTTAATGTGTGTGGTGTTTTTTGTCGTTGTTTTCACAATGCTAATCGTGCTTGCTGGGCGAAATTTCAGTGATTCGCTTTTAATTACTGCCGAAGCAACGAAAGCCCAAAAGACGGCAGTCGGGGCAGCCCTAGGGACGATAAGATTATGCTTTAAAGTATGTGTGGAAGTTGTAGTTAGAGTCTTACTCTGTCTATCTAATCAGTATCATCCTCATCAGTCATAATAATTATCATCATCATCATCATCGTCATTGTCATAATGATTTTCATTATTATTCTAGTCGACTCTGGGATCACTATATGCACCAGCAGTGCAGTCATTATCATCTTCATCGTCTTCATTCTGTTCCATTTGTTTTGCATCTTCCGTGCGCACATTTCCTCCCACCCTGTTCCTATTCCCAGCTCACAAATCCCTTTATTAAATCAAATCCTGTGGCTCCTGGAAGCTGCAATACAACCAAGGAGTGGCTAAACCCCCAGAGGTCACAAAACTCTGTCCATCCCTGCTCGCTGCCTGCTTGGTTGTTTGTCAGTGTGTATGCATGTGTGTGCATGTGTGTGCATGTGCGTTAGCTGTACTCAAGCCAACTGAATTTCCCATGGCACCTACATACTACTTAGCCGGAGGGAAAATGTTGTGCGCATTTATGCTTGTGCAGGAAGAGGTTATAAGCTCAGGCCTATAACAGATTAAGGCTGCACGGTGCAATGGTTAGAGAAATGAGAGATACACAATCCTGCAACACTAAGATGCCATATGCCTAGCAGCCATGCTGAGTCTACCCTGAAAGAAGTGTGTAAACATAATGTCTTTAAGGTGCCCCATTTCACTCACATGTGCGGTCATTTCTCTTTTCCCATCCAGCGTTACTTTTTGAAGGATGCTTCTTCCTTGTTTGTTTTCATCTTCCTTTTTTTAATCCCTTGGCTCTTCTTTCTTCCCCTCTCCCGTCCCTTCCTTTCCTTCCTTCCTTTGCTTTTCATGTCTATTTCTTGCTCTCTTTCCTTTTCATCATTTTTTCCTTCAGCTCTCTGGCCTCAGGGCGGTGAGGGTGGCGGGTATCTTATTACTCTGTCTTATACACTAGTTCATCCAGCAGCAGACAAACACACACATGCACATTCTCTCACACACACAGACACAGACACACACACGCACTGTCCTGAGGCTTGAAGGCTGGTCGTCTTTGATTGAGACTAATGGTGAAATTACACAGACTGCTGTTCTAAACAATAGTCTTCACTCACACTTATCTGGGGCGATGGTACGAAAATTGGAGGCTGGTGGGGGGTTGTGTTGCGATCAGTAGTGCCAACGGTTGCTGGAGGAAATTGGTGGCAAGGAAGGGGGATGACATGCAAAACATGTTCCCTCCAACTGTGGTGCATCACTCAAATCAGGTCTTCCCTTTCTTGAGGTCATACATAAGTTTAGTTCAGTTTGTTAATCAAAAAACCAGTCTGGTGTAGCTGCGTGACATCGAACAAATTCCAGCCTCGTTACACATTTCTCTAAAATGCCACGTGTAAATAGGATGGCACAGTGCTGCAGTGGTTAGCACTGTCATCTCTAATGATTTACCAAGGTGTGTCCTGCCTCTCACCTCTCTGCCTCTCTGACCTTAACCTTTTTTTAAACTCAGCTAATCTGCTTAACCAGGGCTCTTTGTTGGTGATTGATTTTGTTGATTTGACTGATTGACTGAGACTGTAATCAAATCCCCAGCTCTCATCAGATTTCATATGAAATGTTGTGGAATTCTTATTGGTGCTCTGAGTCATTCATATCCCATTTCCCCAGCACTTTAATCAATTAGAGGAGCAGAGAGGAAAAACAAAACAGAACAAAAAACGTACGATTTAAAATTAACAAAACAGCTGCAACTTTGGCTGGTTTGATGGGTCACATCACTCAAAGTTAGAGGCTGAATGAGAAAAAAAAAACCCAAAAATGGAATTCAGGACCTTTAAAGTACATCACGGCCTGGCTCAGAGCCATAGTGCTGAATTGCTGGTCCCCTGTGAGCCGGAGTTCAAACTCAGATGCTCATGCTGGGATCTTCTAACTATTTGGTAAATCCTGGTTCAAGAATAAAGGTGACTGGGTTTTTGCACTCATGGGCTCTGAGCTCTGCAGCGCCCTGCCAGAGGATATGAAACTCACAGAATCAGTAACATTTTTTAAATGACCTTTCAAAATCCATCTTAAAAAATGACACCCTTGGTTGCTTGTTGAAATGCCCAAAAGCAAATCTAATAAATTTATATTTGACTGAGCAGGCAAATACTGACTGAGTGCAAAGAACGGAGCAATATACGTGCAAAACACAGCGGTAATCATCCAGTTTCTTTTTTATTTCATCAAGGATTGTACGTATCCTTATTTTAACTTTTGCTTCCTGTAAGTACTGTCCATACTGGCTTAGTGTGATATTAAGAGAATGCACACAATCCACAGTCATCATTCTGTACAGAAATACTTACCCCATCTGTATATATAATACATTTCATTTGATGCTTCAGTGGTCTAAGCCCGTCAAAATAAATTAGATACATTGAAAATGTGACCTTATCCCTTGTGCAGGTAGTTTTTGTTCTCATACTCAACTGAATTTCAAGCATGGAGCCAAAAGAAAACATTATATTATTAATAGCAGTAATCGATGAAGTGGTTTGGCCGTGTTCAACCAATGAGAGGCTCTGGGGAAGAGCCCAGTGAGACTGACCTGGGTACACCTCAGTATCTCTCTAAAATAGCTAAAGAATGTTGTCAGCGGTCTTGGCGTCTTTGCCACCATGAACTGGACCCGGATAAGTGTTGATGAATGGATGGATGGATATTCCTAATGTTGTTTTGAATCACTACAATAGACATCAGCATATGCACATCATAGCTATTTAACAGAAACTATGTAACAGTGGTAGCACGAAAGAAGAAAACAAAGAACAACAAAAGAGAAGAACAGATAGATGAGCATTTTCACCTGGCTCAGCACCCTGTACACCTGTGTGTGTGCACGCACGTGTGTATGTGTGTGTGTGTGTGTGTATTCAGTGGGTGGGCGATAGACAGATGAAAAAGAGAGGTGACAAAAAAGAGGGAGAGAAAGAGAGAGACGTGTCAGGGAAAAGAAAGCATCACGGAGTGTGAAGACGGCAAGAACAATGATGCGGTTTGTGGCTATGTTTAACTGTGTGTGTGTGTCTGCGTGTGTGTGTGTGTGTGTTTGAAAGTCCGTTTTTTCTTCCCAAGTAGGCATGGCAGTAAATACTGTTCTGCCCCTTTGCCTGACAGTCTCTCTCCTTCTCTCGCCCTCTCTTTTCTCCTTCTGTTTGACCACTTGTCTGACATTCTTGTAAATTCTTTGTCAGCTATAATTACAGCAACGCTGAATTAACAATCCAGTCTTTTATTAGAGCTACAATGGATTGAACGCCATTCACAGGATGCTGTGTAAAAACAAATAAATTAAAATACATTATATAATATTTACATTTAAATGAATATATCAAAGACTTATTTGAAGCATCCTACAAACGGTGAGATGTGTATTTATATCAGAAAATGAATGTATGGAAATAGTCAGTTAATTAAAATAATTTTCATCGTTGGTTAATTCACCGTCAAATAATCATAGTTAATAATTTGTGTGTCTGCAAATGGCCTGATCCTTCCAAATGTTTTAAGATGCAAATATAATCTACAGTGTAAACTTTTCTTGAATCCAGCTGTTGTCATTTGATTTAGATTCAGCACTTGATTACAGCTATTATGAATATTTGTTTCTTTTTTTTGCAATACTTAATCATTCACAAGTGAAACTACCAAATGAAAGCGGGCAGCATCGCCTGCTTTGAGCAGAGATCTCTCATCTCTATTTTAATTTTTCGTTGCAAGCAGTTTGCCATCTTCTCTAGTATTGATTGAGACACCAGTTCTTGCTTGCAGAGTTTGAGTTTTTACCCCATGCAGTGCCCATGCTGCTTCTGCCTTTGTCTCTCTCTCACTCACACACTCTCACACACACACACACACACACACACACATATACACATATGTGTTCTAGAGTTTCCACAGCAAAATGTTGAAGTGAAAAATTTGACCTACGTGTCGCCTTATTTTGGTTTTGGTCATTAATTAAAGGAAACCTACTTTGGTCATTTCTAGCTTCATATTTTGATTCCTGGGTCCATTAGAATAGCTTTGCATGATGCACCCATTCAGACCATTCAGTCTGAACCTAGCCTTTTACTTCCTCTAACTTTAAGCGGAACGTCAGCATGTTTGTGACTGGCTGCCCCTCATAAACAGAACATGTTTATGTTTATGGCGTGTGTGCTCACAGCAAGTGCAGTGTACCTGAGATGATCATGTTAGGCATGCCCACTTTTGCTGACATCATACAGACACAAAAGTGGAAAAAAAATGTCAAATGTAGCATATAGGCACCCTTAATCCTGAGCCTTTGGTTCACTCATACATGTACATAGAATGAGCTTATGATTGGAATCTTAAGTGGTCATAAGTACACACTATGACATACTTGTGACTTATAACACCCACACGCATGTAGTTTTGTGAATAAATGAATTCTCTAAAGAATACTTTGACAAATATTCTATGTGAGATTTATGCTGCCACTTTGGAAGAATGAGATTTCAGAGTGTATTAGCCAACACTTTGATACTGTGTTTTAGAGATCAAGCGAGGAGTGTGAGGAACAGGATGTGTCAGTAACGAGCAAATAGGACACTGAGACTAAGCCACTCTTCAAACAGTTTCAAGAGATAGAGACAAGAAACAGCTCTCACGGTGGTGAGTCCATCTTTCACTGGAAGGAGCAACAGTCAGACACCAGATATCTGTCTGTGCAAATATAGTGAATCATCAGAGTTTGTGCTTATGTGTTTGTGACTGCTGGAGTGATTTAGGTCATGATTTATGATGGCTGTATCATTACATGAAATCTTGCTTTTGTGCAGTTTCAATGCAAGTGTATCCAACCAGGTCTTTATTTTCAGGGTCCAGAAGTGACTGGGGTTCACTGTTGTCACAATCGAATTGAAAATGTATTAAAGTGCCTCGGGCGTCTCGCACACCACTCTGCTAAACAGAGATACGCTGCACATCTCCCTGGGTAGACTGGATGCTAGGCTGCAAGTCTGTGTGTGTAGGTCTGTTTGTGTGATTATGTGTGTGTGTTTGCACATCCTTATGTCTTTGTTTAAAGAGTCTGTTTGTGTGCATGTGTGTGTGTGTGTCTGTCTGCGTCTCCAGAGTTTTAAGTGCCTGTAAACCATCCTCCGTCTCAGTGGAATTGTAATGGGCTGTCAGTGGCTCAGCATCCCACCAGGTTTATGTGTGTATTATTATTATTTTCCTTCTGTGTATGAGAGTGACAGAGAAAGAGGAAGGCAAAGAGGGAGAGGGTTTCTCTGTAGAGAAGTACACTGGCCACCCTGCAGAATGATCCTAATTGACAGTGATGGCCATTTCCTCGGGGACACAGAGCGAGAGACTCGGTGTGTGTGTGTGATTGAGTATACTGTGTGCTGATTTGTATGTGTTTGCACTTTGCACTGTCTCTGTTGTTTAAAGTGTTTACTGTATGCAGGTTATGTCGTATTGTGTATATGTTTAATGGCAGTTTAAAGTATTCTTAAGTACTTAATATAAATCATTATCTTTTAAGTGCCTTTAAAAACAGGAGGCAAATAGGAATCATTGTATGCTTGTAGACACCAGTAGTATTTTCTGATGAGGATAATTCAAAAGTTTTTATTCTTCATATATAATTGTTTTATGGTTTTCCTTTTTAGTCTTTCGTAATTTAGTTCTTTTATTCCCTCTTTAAAGCTGAAGTTCACTCACCCACACACACTTATGTTTGTACTTCATCATGGGGACTATTAAATGGCTGCAGGAGTTTAGAAGTGATGGATGGATGGATTTGCTAGCCTTTTTCTATGATTCAGAATTGAGAAAAACAATCCTGATGTGCATGTACTAGGACTGTCATAGAAACGTACTACATGGGGTTAAATCAAAGCATCTTTGCTTATTTACTTCTAATCCCCAGGTTTATTTATAAGCACATGCTTATATAAATGCATTTGATCCATTGTAAGACCCAATTCCAGTGTTCCAGTGGGACTCCGTGGTTCAGCTAAACCTAATTCCTAGCTTAAAAGTGAAACAAAACTAGACCCTTAGACAGCCCTTTGAAACAAAACAACGTATTCATTTTTTCAATGTCCTAGTTCTTAAACAAGAAGACAAAAGCGTGCACAAAGAAAAGCCAAGCTTCAACCTGCTCTACTCGACCGCAAAGCTGCAGGATTAGTTATCTGGAAGCTGAAGAGAAAGTGAGAGAGAGAGAAAGGTTGTGATTGGAGAGAAATGACTGAGAGTAGATTACAAGCCACAGCGGGTGAAAAGCTGTTCATACCACTTCTGTCTTTCATCATTAATTTGGTGGAGGTGAAATCAATGCTGCTGTTTGTTTTCACCTGTGTGGTTCACTCTGTTCCTAGACTTTTTAAGAGTCTGGCTACCTGTCCTAGGACCTAATGATAAAAATGTAGTGTTGTGATGGCTCATTAAGAAGCCTCAGAATGTCCTGGGTTTGAGTGTTCATCAGTTGGCATCAGGCTAAGAATATCAAGCACAACTTGGTATAGAAAAAGCGCAGAGAAATAAATGATTACCTCTGCATGAGCAAATCTTTTATGTGGCAACAAGGAAAAACACTGGAGAGAACTATTTATCTGTCCCAAAGTGGCCTTGTATTGTGTTTCTGACAACAGATTTAAATTTGCTAATCTCTTTTAGGATCCTCGTCTTCACTCTCCTCTCTGTCATGCTGAATATTTTCTTCACTGTAGCAATGACGTGCAACATGGTGTGTGGGCTACTTTTACGTTTACTGCCAATTCCATTCTGTTTGCTTGTATCCTCATTTGTCATCGTTCCCTTAAATCTACAAGAACTTTATTGTTGTTGTTGTTTCCTATTCTCTAAAGTCATGTTTTTTAAAATCTGTTTTCATATATCCCCTTCTCTGTTCTATCTCCAGTTGATTTTTTGTCTTGTTTGTTATATAGAGATTAATAGCGATGTGATATAAGACTGTGAATTCCTTGCCACCTGCATGAAAACACCTGCATGATCTGTAAATGTTCCTCCTATTGCGAAAGCTAATTGGAACTGTCACCCTGTGATTTCAGGCTTAATTTGTGCTTAAGAGCTTGATGTCTGTGCTTAATGTCTTACTCAGAACAATCACATCAGTCAAGCCACACATTTGTATGTCTATTATCGCTGAGGAATGTGTGCATGTTGAAATCCCGAAACAGTGAAGTCACTCTGTAATGAGCAGGCCTGCTTTTCAGCACCATGGACAGTGACGCAGTCTTTAAAAGATGCTGTTTGGAGTTTTTTAGTACAACTCCAAAACTTTTTGTGTCACATTGATTCTTGAGTTTTAATAAGCATCTCTCTAATAAAATGTTTGCAAAGCAAACTGTGCAAGTGCTTAGTTGTTATATTATTCCATATATGGCATGGTTTTCAAACTCAAACTCTTTTTTTTATAAAGATTCAAAGCAGGAAGCAGATTTGACTGTGAGGGTAATGCTATTCCACAGTTTTGGGGGCAGCCACAGAGAATGCCCAGTCTCCTCTGAGTTTAAATCTAGAGCGGCAGACAGTCAGAAGCATCTGAAAAGCTTCTAACTGGAATAATTTTCTACTACTGATTGAGTGAAACGCAAGCAAATTTAGTGTCGTATTATGTGACGCTGACCATTTTAGAAGTCACAAGGAGAGGTCAAGCTCACGAAGTGGTCATTTTAGGTTGCTTTCATTTTACCTATAGTTTACTTTGTCGGTGCATGGCTGGGACAGTCTACAGCCAGATGGGCAAAAGAGGGAACCGAGAGACAGTTAAAATGAAATGCAAATGTAAATGATAATTTTATTATTTGGAACTTTGAAGTGAACTTTGGATTAAAGGCTACATGACATGTCCAGTCCACAATGTAAGTCATAAGAATAAATCATGTAAATAGATATACTATGTTCCTTTGTGGTTGGGCCAACTCCTGGTCTTTTTCTGGCACCTGTGCCTTCAGCTCAGCACTGGTTTCAAATACTCTATTTTAAAAACATTGGCATTCAAAAGGTGAATCAAAATACCTAATAAACGTGGGTTGTGAGTTGTCAGTGTTCCTCCACAGCATCATATTATTTAAGTTATATATATGACACTATTAATAACAAAGTGACATTCAAGTCTCAAGCTAAGTCCCAGGTTAGGTTAGGTTGATATAACTTCTCAGTTTTCCAGAGATAAATTTGCCAATATAATTATGTAATTCTTAAAACACAATTCAGCCTTGTTAAAAAGATTTCTTTAGAAACAGTCAATAGAAATTAAGGAAATTTGATTTAAAAAGTCTGTCAATTAAAATGAGATGGGCTTCTTCAGTGTTAATGTAATCACATATTTGTCTTGTATGTACGTACCTTAACATTGGCAGATAGCCATATGATCTCAAATTAAAACCACAGATTTACAAGAAAAAAATGATGTCGGAAGGCTTCAACAGACACATGGTTTGACTGACAGGTAATCCTCTGAAGTGCAGTGGAGAACAGGAAAAAGCTTAAGAGCACAAGGCACTCGGCCAGAGCAAGCAATGATTCAGTGCATGGAGTAAGCAAACCCATTGAAGAAAAGACAAACAAATGATTAGATAAAAGTGCCTCTAGTTATAAAATAGAATGTGTCACCAAATGAATGACTTGGGAAGTGATTAAAGATGAGCAACAACTTCTAACCCAGATCAAAATAAACCGTAGTGGATGGTCACACATAGATTATTGATCGTTCTTTAAATATGACTGCAGAAAACTGTTTTGAGAGTAGGTTGAGTTTTGGTCGTGACTTATAGAAGTTTGGTAAGAGAACCTGCACAAATGTGCAGTTTAAGCAAGCTGCATTTCATTCTTTGAATAAGTTGTTGGCTTTGTATTTAAATGTATTGCGTTGTTGCAGTCATAAATATGGATGAACTAGTTAGAAACTGTGCCTGTGTACACCAGCTGCTTTGGTATACTTTGCTCTGCGTGCGTGCATGTGTGTGTGTTTGAGTGCGCTAGAGGGTGCCAGCTGTGCCAGCAGTTATAGTTTGCACTTGAGCTTTGTTGGATAAAAACTAAACCCTGTTGTCCTCACATCCACTTAAATGTACACAAATTCATGTACGCTCCCACAAACAAGCATTCCTTGGCAAAACACACATACACACACACACTGAGGGTTCCTCCATAATGACAGATACTCATCGCCCACAGCGGAGTGTCGGTCTGACGACTTGCCATTTCACATCACTCTGCAGAGATGAGTGGGACAAAAACATAAAATTGCTCCAAACCATGCAGATGGAGAGGCAGATAGACCCACTGACATGGATGTAGATGTTTATAATAAAACAAGTTTCATGATTTGAGTGATGCTGATGCTGTGACACAGCACATCTATTCTAGGCAGATACTGTGGGAATGGAGACATGGATGCGTGTAGTCTCTGTGAGGATGTCAAAGCTGGAGGCAAAAGCGGGATCATAGCATGCTGAAGATAGGAGTCAGCATCAGAAAAAAAGGATACTAAATACTGAGGGCGCTTTACCCTGTCAGCACCAGTCACATTGTAAATTCGCAGCACGGTCTCTCTGTTTGGCTTAAGGCTGCTAAATAAGCCCCCTTCTTCAGTGCCGGTTAGCCCGGGGTTAAGTGGGTTAAATTCTAAAATAGTCTTAACTCTGCAAGGTGGCTAATCTTGGATCACAGCAGGGTGAGCTAAGCTGAAGTGGACTTGAGTCTCAGTTATCCACTTTCAGATGTGCCAGGTAGACACAATAGTCAAGTGCTTTAATCTCCGTCAGCGGCGGACGGAACCTTTTTTGAGAATTCGGTGCTGCGAGAAGGCTTTAAGACGCGCCTCCATCTAACACTCAGTGAGTGATGAGCAATAAAATCAACTCCAAGCCAAAACGGACTAATGAGTGTAAACAAAGCCTGACCTTCTTCAAGCGCTGAGACATCTGATACAGTGGGTTAATTGGATACGTAACCTGGTTCTGGAAACATGGTTTAATCCATTCCCTGAAATAATTTCACACATACTGTAAGACTCGTTTTTCTCATTTCATGTCACGCTTATATATTTAAAGATTATTTTTTAATATGTAAACATACAGTATATATTAATATGTCATATTTGTTTTTGTTATGAAAAAACAGGTTCACAATAAAAAACTCATTTCAATTTATTTTTTAAAGTGAAAGTTCAACAGTCATTTCAAGGTTCTGTATATTGTAAAGTAAAGACTCTACAAAGTGAGAGAGCCCCAAGGATCAGACAATCCCCTGTAAGCAGCACTTTGCTTTTTACAGGAGGAGACCTTACACAGAACAAAGCTCAGGGAGGACTGGCCATCTGGTGCCAGCAGTGGGGGTGAGAGCCGAAAGAAAAGGGAGACAAACAACAAAAAGAACAAAAGACAGACTAAGAGGAGAGCAGACAAAAGTAATGACAACAGTTAATACACAACACACGGGGAGAGGAAAGAGCAAAGAGGCGAAGGGCGCAGTGCAATGTTTGAGGCTTGATGAACATAACTAAGAGAAGGTTCAGGATCACCTGATCCAGCTATAACTATAAGCTTTATCAAAAAGAAAAATTTCAAGTCAAATCTTAAAAGTAGAGACGATGCCTCTATCCACAAATCAAGCTGGGAGCTAGTTACACAGGGGAGGAGCCTCATAGCTGATGGTCACCTTCTATTGTACTTCTGGAAACACTAGGAATCACATACAGTCATAACAATAAATGACTGGTTGTTGTTGGGAAAATGTTATGCCCAAACTAATGGTGCAGAATATTGTTATATTGTCACTATCAGTGTCTTTATCTTTTTAGTTTTAACTTTAGATATCCACTGTGGGTCATCGTTTCACAGAATGAACATAAGAACTTACCGTAGTGCATAAGTGATCTAAGGTCGTGTTTCACGTTTAGATGCCCCAAAAATACATTTTAACTCTCTTTTTTTTCCTATACTTTTAAAGTTTGTTTTGAAACAGTGCCTGACTAGTTTGCCAGTGTCACGTCGTAAAAGGCTTAAAGAATAAGTATTGGAGTTGCAGGAAACTGTGTTGAAATGGGTTTATGTGCATTTGTATTAGGATATGCAACATAATATATACATTGTTATGATGTTTATAGAAATCTGCACTGCATGCAGTTTAGATACTACTTAGAAGATCAGAAAGTCTATTGTTATATAATCAGATGAACATTAATTTATATTTAACTGCAGGTGCTTCATATTTTATATATAATATTTCTTAAGCAAATGTTGTGGTGTGATAAATAATCTTTATTGATGATTTGGATGTGATTGTCTGTGGCTCACTTGAAGTTTACTTGGGCTTTTAGGTATTTTAAACTTCAGTGAGAGGTTGAATGGCATGCAGTAAGCTTACCTTGGTTTACTGAGTTACTGCTCCCCCGGTTTGCTGCTCCCCTCGGACTGATACAGTCAACATGGAGCCCTGAGGCTTTAGGGTAGATTAGGATGACCTACAAACACTAGAAGTTGCTCCTGAAACATGCACAAACATGGCGAATGCACACTCAGTAACCTCAAAGTGCTGATTAGCGTCAATGTTGGAGTAATGAGAACAGGGCTTTGTGGAAAAAAATAATTAAAATGTGCTTCTAATTAGTGACAAGGATATGCTTGAAAATCATGGTTAGAGAGGATTATATTCTTATATACCTTCACCCTGAACAGAAGAGAGAAAAAGAAAAGGCATAATGAGCTAGAACTACTTGTGATATACTGTGACCTCATAACTCATTAGCTGGATGATGGGCAAAAAAAGAAGTCCACAAATGTTCTGGATTCCTTAATCCTCTGTGGCAAACCACATTTCTGGTTATTATACTGTCTCTTATTGAAAAATTATTATTTAATAACACCGGACACATAATCGTTGAATAAAATTAAGAGTAGAAGATGGTTTGACCTTTGATGAGCACTCATTTCAGGAATCAAATTCACACGACTGATTTTTTTTTTCTTTTTTTAAGACTAATATAATTTTTACACATATTTAACCTGAAATAGCTATTACGAAAAATATCTACTTAAAAATATGAATATCCAAAAAAGTTTATTTGGTTGATTTTGATTTCATTTATTTACTAAAACAGCATTTTTTGCTTTGTTGCTTCAGGGTAACATTATGTAGTTAGATCACTTTTCTAAGGGCAATGATGGTAAAACAGTGGGACTGCTTATTTGAGATTTTTTTAGTGCCTTTCTGCTCCAAAAAACTTTATTAAAATGATCAGTTTTTATCAAGCACTTGCAGAATTTGATAACCAGCTTATCGTTTTGAGTCAGAAATGACCCATAAAACAACCCAAAAATGACAGAAATGTGATATCCACCTTACAGATCAATCAGTGTCACATGATGCATTCAGACACACAGAATCACCTGTGCATGAATGAGCACATGCACATACACAAACACACACAGTTTTGATTAAAACCACCACCACCAAATAAATAAATAATACCAATGGCACAGAGGACTAAACTTATGTGGATAAAATTTTGAGGCAGCTCGTGAGACTTAAATTGCTTTTCCCACTTGAACTCTGGACATTGTCTGAAGGATAAGGTCTGCATTTTTATCGAAGTAGCCCTTTCTCAAATCTAGCAGATTCTCTCAGATATGTTCTCAATACTATAAATACAGCAGAAGCAGAACACGGGACACATGACGCCCACTCGCTTACTGTGAATTCTCTGGCCAACACGAGGTCAGTCAGACATTACGCAGACTTTGTACTAAGGAGGTGACAGAGGGAAAAAAGGTTTGAGTTTAATGTCCAGTGTAACTGATGTGGTCATTCACATACAGCTCGGCTGGATAATGGCCTTATTTGTTTAAGGCTGCAGTGCATGTGGATAGTGCAGATTTCACTCCCACTCGCTCAGATGCTGCTAAGAGACCTTAACAAAGCAGATGAAATCCTGGCGTCTGATATGGTCACCTCTTTGTGAGGAGGGAGATGACACTTTGAAGCCTGCAGCAACAAAATTCACCAACAATGTGTTTTTCAACTTCTCAAGTCATCTTGTCATTTGTTTGTTCTTACACAGTTACAGCTGAAATAAGACAGAATAAAAGAAATGGATCATTTGAAAGGATTCTCAAACATGTTTTTGGATCATTTTGGCACTGACTGACTGGATTGGACCCAAACTGCAAACTAGAAGGACATACTTTGCAAACTAGAGGAACAGCTAAAATTAAAATGAGGAAAATATTTTTGTTTGTTTGTTGCTAGGTGCTAGAAAGATAACATTTGTCTAGTTGTCTGGAGATAGGTACCGTAGCACACAGAGGTAAATATGTTTTATTTCTTCTCATGAAAATGCAAGATAAAAACAGAACTTTGTATGCTGAACCCCACATTTTCCTCAGTAAAGGAACTGATGAATAAATACTTTGTTCAGTCTGTACAATGCTGCATGTACAAGAACAGTTTCTTGATTTCCTCTGTAAAGCAGCAGAATTAATAGAATTAGAAATTGAACTATATAGAGAGGGTACTTTACTGATAATGAATACCTCCCACTTTTCCACATTTCAAGTGTTGAAGAAGGTGTGTTGGTTTGTCTACATAGCTCAAGCATCTATAGGTCTGCTGCCAAGGTGTGGGTTTGTGACTGAACTATCCCTCCCCCCACCCCCCTTCATTTACTCAGAAATAGAAAAAGGATAGAAAGAGAAAGGTGAGGGAGAGAAGGGAAATGTAGTGCGTTCCAAGTCAATTTCTCCTTCCTCAGATTGACTTCAAAGCAACATGACTAATCCTCTCACGCTTGCTCGTTAATAATCCGTTTAATAATCCGTTTAGCAGCTTTTCATGCTGTGCTGTTTGTTGGCATTATGGGGCTGTATAAAATGAGGAGAGGAGTCGTGGCGTTTCACTCAAAGGTGCTCTCTCCACCCCCACCCCTACTGCGCTTAATGACACACTTTTAGTTTTTTTTAACAGCGACTGTGCACAACACACCATGGTTTCTCAGCTAAGCTATATATAACTGACTTATACCTGCAGTCACTGGGCAGGAAGAGTTTACGATCAGTGCATACATGTTAAAAGCTACACAAGTAGCAAACTTCCATACAAAGGATAATAGATAATTGATTACATAGTTAAGCTATAACTAGTTAAGCTTAACCAGTCAGCTCCATTTCTCTGCTGATTTCTGACTGAGAACGTTGGTGGACCAAAACCAAATTTCATAAATTTAGCCAAACTTTCACCCCACACTGAAGGCCTGCTCCATCTGACTTAGATGTCACCAGCTCATTTAATAACAATTAATCCCATACATCTCCTCAGTAGGTGCCCTCCTCTACCTTCTGGCTGGGTCAGTAAACCATTATCCTCCATTTGAAGTTGTTATTTAACAAAGACCAAGACAGAAATGACTAAAAGATCATGGAATGTTTTGACATCTCCCAATAATTTGTGAAGATCTGTTTTGAAAGCCTAATGTTTGCATTTTGAAACTCTGTCATGAAAAAGTCTTTGGAGTAAAAGTGGAGTCTGTGGGCCAGTAGTGTGGGGTGCTAAATTGTCAGCTATTACCAGAATGCATTACACAAAATTTCACTCACCAAAAAAATACTTTCTGGATGGGCTGTTCAAAGTACAATTAACCACGTAAGCCATATTATTTTAATTAGTTGAAAATGTTTCGTTGGGCACCAAAACCTTCATTGAGAACACCCACTTGGCGACTTTGATTAGTGAAGATAAAGCCAAGCAGAAATCTAGCAGTAGCAGTGGAAAGAAAAAAACCCCAAAACTGAGCTATATACATCAAAATGATTTTTTGGTACCAGGCAATATATTTTAACATGGAAATCTATAGGGATTGATAACTTTTAGAGTAGCAAGTGGTCACGTGTGGAACTGCAGTTTTTGGAACCTTCATATTGTCATCTTTTTTCAGCCCAGGAAGAGTGCGTGTGTGAAGTAGTGCGCATAGCAACCGCAGTGGTAAATGTTGTTGACACTTTGTAACATCAGATAACCTGTGAAAATGAAGGTAAACATTGTGACAAAATAAAAGTTAAGTTGAAAGATGGGTTTCAAACTTACAGCTCCTTCCTCCAGCATCCAAATGTAGAATTTTGTTGCTCTTCTAACTTGGAACACATCGCTTGTTACTTCCATTCAGCAGGGTGGAACGATCACAGCTGACTGAGATGACACCTACACTAGTAGGCAGAGGATTCTGCCTACTAGTGATATGTATCAGACTGAGTACAACTGATGGCCTTTCACCGGGCTCATATAATTCAAAACAAGGTGCCCGATCTCACTATCGCTCCTTCTGTACACACATTGAATAATGGAGGTGGTGCAAGACTATGAAACGGTTTACATCAATTAATCATAAGGTACTTATCTGCAAAATAAAAATGTCAGTTCCTTATCCTGCGATGACCTCACAGAACTCACAAATAAAACAATAGTCTAAGTTTAAGGTTAGGGGTAGGATATGATTTTTTTTAAAAATGCATGTATACCAAATGTTTTGTCACTCAATACTTGTAATTTTATCGGAATCACAAAGGTGGTCTCGGGAAAGCTGATGTAGCACCTTTTTTGAACATTCATATGTGAATAAACCCACATTCATTTGCTTTCTGGTCTTTTCTCACTTGAGCTCTGTCCCATTTTTTCTTCCTTTTTCTGCTATTCTTTCCTCTGCTCTCCCTCTCCATTTATTTTTCTCACAGATGGAACTAAGCCAGCCTCAAGGTTTTGGACTGGAGTCCATATTTTCATAGAGTACGCTTTCAACTGCCATTCCCAGTGAGCCCAAACAAGTGGGTTGCCAGATCCATCATGGTTTTATCTCTCATTATCTGTGAGACTCCCGGCCCCCTCCACTAGCCTTCTGCAACTGCTGGAACTGAGTGTAGATGAGAGATGAAACGATTAACTCCCATTTTCTGTAATCAGCAGAGAGAACTTGACAGGAGAACCAGTGCAGAAGAGAGAGAATATGGAAATATGTAGCTCGTCCTCCCAATTTCTGTTCTCTCGCTTTGCCCAAAGACCAAAAAACAAAAAGTCTACAGCCACACATGGTGAACCAGAAAGACAGATGGAAGGATGGATTATAATGTCTGTATAACTCGTGGCTATCAGAAGTCTTCTGTTGCCATTTTAATTGGAATCCACATGATCCATGCAGCATCTTGATTTCCACTCTTAATTTACAGAGAAAAACACAAAATTATCTCCAGACAAAATTGACTTGCAATGGTGAGTTCATTAATGGATTAGCTGGCAAGTACTTTGATAATAAATTCATATTTTTTGTGTTTTTTGCAGTTTGTTATGTGTAATTAATTGGAAACCTTTGGGATTTGAGCTGCTCTTTTAGCTCTCTGTGTAAATTTATAATAATCTTTCTATTGTTTCTGTGATTGTATTAGTTGAGCAATTAATTGATTAATCAAGAAAATGATCAATACCTTGTAGATGCAATCGTTAACTGTTGGCATGACAAAGACCTATTTGTGGAAAAAATGAATAATAATTGCCCAATTTGTTTTCATTTAAAATTCATTTGCTTTAACAGCTTTCAAATTAGGCTACATGCTTGAAGACTGATACAGATTGTATAGATGAAACCACTCATCTCCTTTGCTGATGACTACAGGATATGTAGGGGAAAATAATATATTACCTGTCAAATTTATAAATTATGCTCAGTGGATTATCCTGTGGAAACTTTTCAGACTGCCCATTAAAATTGAATTCTGTTTATTATTCTGGGTGAGAAGTTCAGCCATCTGAGAGGGGCTCAGAGAAGAGCCGGTACTCCTAAACATTGAAAGGAGCCAATTGAGGTGGTTGTGGCATCTGACTAGGATGCCTCCTAGATGCCTTCTGGGTGAGGAGTTCTGTGCATGTCCTACCTGGAGGAGGCCAACCCGGGACATGCTGGAGAGATTATTTCCCTCAGCTGCTCTGGAAATATCTCAACGTTTCCCCGGACAAGCTGAAGAAAATGGATGATGGCAAGTCTTTATTGACGTTGGAATTCAGACAAAAACAAAAGCAAAGGAAAAAGAAAGTACTTGTTTTTGTTTTTGCCTCTGCTGTGCATGGATCCAAGGCAGGTCTGTTTAATGAAATGGTTGATTTAGTGACAACTGGGAAGCGGGTTTGTGTTGAGTGATGACGAGCAGAGGACATGCATTGTCTTTGACTGAAGTTCTGCAGTAGGGCCAGGCTATATTAAAACCTTGTCTGCTGAAATAGCAGTACTTCAGATATAAATTAAGTCGCTTAGGGGCTTGAAAACTCATTTACTGACTTTATGGTGTGTCTTCAAGGGAAATGATAGATTAGGTTGATGACAGCAGTTGATTCTCCTGTTCAGTCACTTAGTAAGGTGTTGGGCCTCCACATCCTGCAGAACAGTGTCAGTGAGACTTGGCATTGAATTTACAAACCTCTTGACTGGGAGTCAAGGATTTAGGATTGACTTGAAATTAAATATCTGCTTATTTTGATTTTGTTGCCATCAACACATAAAAAAGCTAAAACATAAATAAATAAATACAGTTTTTCATAGGTGAATTAAAATACTAGAAAAGATGTGCAAGGCCAAAAAGTATTTTGTAGCTAATTATGTTAAACATTAAGGTAATGAGGTACAAAAGAGTATCACACAGAAGCTGAAGCTTCCAGATAGAGGGGAAGAGGAGCGATATTATAAAAAGCCAATAAGGCACAGGCTCTGCACAGGACCAACACACAATCAAAGGGACCTCTGTGGCATACTTTTGAGGGAGCCTGCAAGAAATTTGTAGACTGCCCTAAAGCAGTTGTAGCAGTGTCAAAATAAACCGATCTGTTGGCTAATTTTCATGTTTGTGATCTTGTCAGTCCAATGAAAGGATCAAAGATGAAAACATCTGTTGTGACATGACAAGTTCCCTTTTGAAGCCTCAAGATGAGCATTTCTGCTGTGGCCATCTTGGTTTTTGAAACCATGATTTGGCGAACAAGGTGCAAATTAGACTGTGAAATCATACACTCATTGGCTAATGACTTTCAATCACAAATCCCATAGACAACCCCACAAGTATTGCCCCCTCGTGGCCATGAAAAAGAATGCAGGTTTAGGGCACCTGCAGGTTGGCTTCACTTTGGCGGAGCCCCCTGCTGTGGAGAAGGACAAAGTTATCACAAAAACAATAGAAAATAGCATAGACCTCACAATATCCTTATATGGAAATCACCCCAAAACACACAAATTCAAAACACACAGACAGAATTCCAGAGATGTGCTATAAAATTGTCCCTGTTTTTTTTTTTTTTTTTTTTGCCTGTGTTAATTTCAGCTTTTTGTTAATTTCAGTTGAAAGTACCAACTGCTCCGGTTACTGCTGTTACAACCAAACTTTTAGCTAAAGTTTACCTCTGAATTTTTTTTTATTCTCTTACTCTCATAAATATGTTTCAATTTACTTTTTTTAAAAAAAAGGAAATTCATTTTCAAGAAACTGTGCAAACAAAAAGGCAAAACTTTGGTTAAGTAAGGTCTGGGGTAAGGGAAAAGACACTGCTTTGGTTTGAGGCTAGGGTTAAGATTTTCTCTGTCAGTTGACATTTTGCTTTTAGCAAAAATAACTGGGATAACATGAGGCTTGAGCTGTGTGTTTGGGACTGACGGCAACTGCATTAGCAAGCTTTCCTCCGAGCTCTTGGCTCTGTCTGAACAGCTGCTGCTTAAAGTTTTACCGAATAAATGCAGTGACTTTGATATCAGTCCGTTTTTTGTTTTAAATGGTGAGGCGAAGCCAAGATGCAAGAAAGACAAGACGCTGAAGGTTGTAATACCTTCTGAATCCCACTGCACCTTAATAGGACTTAATAAAGCCAAAGATCACAGACATTACCTCAGCTGAACTGTAAATTGAGCTCTGACGCTTAAACACGCACACACATCTGCACACATCCAGTGTTTTTGGCTTGAGCTTGTCTGCCCTTAAGTTAATTAAAGGATTTAGTAGGGTAATTAGTAGATTGTTAAATAGGGGACACATGGTCTTCCTATTGTGCTCTGAGGTTTGCGTCACCTGAGGTATCAAGACTAATCCCTTCTAACTGGAGCAATAGAGAGTAGGTTGTAAACAATAGCTGGTATCACAGTTGGTAAGACAGTCTTAGATCCAGATGGTAAGTAGAGTAATCTCAGGAAGGGATTGACCAATTATTGGCTTTGGGAGGATAATGCTAAGCTTGTGTACTTAATGGAAAATTCATTGAAACAACCCTTTGAACTCTTTAACTAACTTAATTTGATTTATGGTTTGTTATGGAACTATAGTGAGAAAAGCTCTTCACTCATGTAGCGGTAACCTTTCAGGTGTGAAATGTAAAATATGAATGCATTTATTATATGAAACCTGAAGGTATGAAGACGATAGGTGAGAGTACGTGTTACAGATGGTATGGTTGTCAGTTCCACAGTTTATCCTTTCGCAGCGAGTTTTATTTATATCACCTTTTAAGTTTACTCTTACTTCCAGATAAAGAGACACTGTGATGTTCTGTATTATCTGTTAAATTAGGTAATGAGCAGCCAGGCCATCTTTGAGGACTCTGCAGTGGCATAAAATGAGACTTGAAATAGAAGACTCGATCAGGTTATTCTACCCCAAAAAGGCTCTGAGCGTAACCTTTCAGACCTCTCTGAAGTAGTGGGACCTCATCCAGCAGAGGGATTTATTAAAAAAATGAAAGTCCTCTCTATAGTGTGTGACAAGCAAAAAGGGATTACAGTTTCCCAAAATGCAATTTGACAAATACATTTCTTAGTAAATGAAGAGAAAGTCTTGACCTGGATTTTGATGGCACCATAAGAAGATAATTATTCCCCCCTTATATACATGTTTATCACTCTCCATAGGCAACAAAGCCATAAATTTGTTATAAGAATCTGTGTACAATGTTTGCAATTATATTTATATTTAGGTTCGATAAATACGTTAATGTGTTTCAGTTTCAGTTCAGTCTTGGTATTTTCTTTGCCTTTATATATTTCTTTCAGATTTTGGTCACTGAGGAGGAAGTGTGGGTTTATCAGAACAGATGTTTGCTTGGATCCACATTGCTGATAAGATCAGTGAGACTAAACCTAACCAGTAAATTTATTAAAGTAAAGCCATAAAACTAAAGCAGTAAGTTCAAAGATGCTAAAGTGCCATTTATAGAGTTTGGGGGAAATTTTCACTGGGTTGTAAATTGTGATCAATTGCCAGAACATTAGTGCAGCAAAATATTTTTAATCTATTTTTATTGATGTAAATATGAAAATTAACTGTGATATTGATTCCAATTGACATTGCCCAGCATTAGATAATACCATTGGTTTTCAAATTAGCTGTTGCACTTCTCTGAATGTGTAGTAGTCACAAGTGTTCGTGCAAGCTTGTGTGTGCATTTGTTTGAGCTCAGTATTGGCAGTGTGAAGATTTTCAATTATGAGTAGCTTTGCTGGAAGAATAAACAGTGAGACTATTGGCTAACCATTTGTATCATTTGCAATTAGTGTAAGAACTAAAGCATGATTTTCCTCACTGTCTTGCTCTGTCTCTGTCTCTCATCCCTGGCTTTAATTGGCATTTTTGTGCACAAATTTGAAAATGTCACTAAGATGGCAATAGCTTTCCATTCAAGGAGATTATGGATTGAACAGTTACCAGTGAGCGCAAATAGCCTTTTGTAATCCTCGGAGGACATTTAATTAACTGGCCTTCCTTTCAGTTACTTCTTTTTATTCTGTCTTGCTTTCTTAGTCCCTCTCAATCTGTTTCTCCTTTCCTTTTTCCTGCCTATTTTTTTTTTTTGTCTCACTCCATTTGTCTCTTTTTTTCAAAGATGTGAAGGCACAGCACTCATGCGTGCAGACGCACACTCACAGGTATACCAAAACTCTTTTCTTCAGTGGGTTGAAGACTGGAGTAGTTAGTTCAGCATGTTAGCACTAAATGAGAGAACGCGAGAGCGAGAGGAGGGGTAAACTCCACATTATGCTATCAGTACTGTCAGCATAATGTAGAGCAGGAGGGGGAGAAGGATACGGAGAAAATGAGGTAGCAGAGTTAGAAAGGTGCTGATTGAGGTCACCGGAGGAGTGCAGATGAGAAAGGAGGGCTCTCTTTTATTCTTCGGCTGTTAAATTAAGTACCTTCACATTCATATTGACATCTCCAAGCTCAGTCATTTATGTAGTGATGTAACATATTTACATATAGACTTAAACAGATTAATCAGTTGCATCATATTCTGTGTAACATATCCACTTAAAAAAGCCTCTCTGGCTGGTGCTGTACCTTGGCACTTAAAGGCGTCATATGAGTCATAACTGTGTTCTTGTTTCACAGAGATATTAAAGGCTTTTGGACACATTTTATTATGACAGTTTGGTTCCCATGATTTACTGTTTATCCTTGGTAAGTTGATGTGCTGAAGACGTGTGCTTTGCAGTGAATTGGTGTAATTTTTTCATGTAATTGACTTCATAATGCACCCTGCTGCAAAGCAACTTCTCAACAGAAATTTCAGAAATGTCCCACGTTGATCCCAAGGATGAGCATTGAGGCTGATCAAGGCATATTTCAGTGATCAGGTCATCCTCAACTGAAGCAGATCTTAATGTGATCGCTTCTTTTTTTATTTCGCCGTATGTTTTCCACCTCTGCCTGCTAGTCTTTCTGTACTGCTCTATATCTAAGTAATAGCCTGTCTCTACACTGCAAGCACTTTACTTAGAGGGTGAAAACTGTGGTGTGAGTCTGAAAAATTATTTTCTCACAGTGCCCACATTCAGTTGGCATTATAGCTACTAGATCAGGAAGTAGCAAAACCTGCCTACTCATTAGCCTATTACAACCCAGTGTTTTTAAATGGAAAGCCACCTGGTCGTTGCAATGGTGGCAGGCATTGGAGTATTGCAAAGGTATCTGTTCCTGCTTTAAATAAATGTGTGGCCTGACAATGCTCCATCATCTGTTTTCAACAATAATAGGACGGACTAAAAAAAAACTTTTTTTCTTAGTCCTTTGTACCAGAATCTGCCAGAACAGGGTGAGGAGTCCAAATCTGCCAAATAAAACATGCAGACCTAGTGAAAGCATAAGATTGGGTGCCAATCGTGGAACTGTGGTACTGCATGAGGAAGTCAGGTGTGGCAGAAGAGTATGTGAGGGTGGTGCAGGACATGTATGAGGACAGAGAGACGGTGGTGACGTGTGTGGTAGGAGTAACAGATGGTTCAAAGTGGGGTGTGATTATGGTATGAACTGGCTCTGCTTGTTTGTAATGATGATGGACAGGTTAACAGATGAAGACAGGCAAGAGTCTCTTTGTACTATAATGTTTGCAGAAAACATTGTGATCTGTAAATGAAATAGGGAGGAAGTGGAAGAGAGCCTTTAGAGGTGGAGGTATGCTCTGGAGAGAAGGGGAATGACAGTCAGTAGAAGCAAGACAGGATACATGTATTCATTGTAATAACTGATTAATACTGTAAGCAGTGAGTTTCTCGACTGCAGCTGATGATGGTAGTTCTTGTTCTGCTCTTTGGCCTACGTGAGCTCACGACTCCAGCACATGAACTAGTTTAACTCTTCAGTTTGCCCCTCCTGAGCAATATTAGCTAGCTGCTGATATATTGGTATTGGCATTTGTAAGGAACATTTTGAATAATTTTAATAATTTTAACCACCCTTTCATTGTGTTATGAGTTTTGATGTTCCATAGTCTGTCCACCAGAGCGCATTATGAAACTTCCCAGTTGGCAACATGTGTTTCCAATGCCACAAACATGACAGCCTGCTGACTACCAGCTAACGACACAGTAAAATCAGTATCTGTATATCTGGATCGACCGTAAAAGTCCTCAATCGGTGGAGCTCGACCTGAATGATATAACTGTCCGCACTCTCAAAAGGGAAGAGATAATGGGAGTCAGCACTCAAAACTCATTAGCAGTGATCGAACTTTGAAAATAAGAGCACGGGGATTTTATGCTTGGGTATTTTCTGTCTGCAAATATTAAATGATTGTGGGGGTAACTTTAACTTGCCACAGACATAACGTTAGTATGAATTGCTGTCCATTTTTTAATGGAGCCATCACTAATGATGCTGTTTTTGCCTTGTCTTTTCTATGACAATTTGTCTGTTTTTTCTTGTTTTTTTGTCCTTTTTAAACTTCTAAAGTCAAATAGCGAAAAAGGCTGCACAACGTTACAGCAGGGAATTGCAACTTTTGTTCAACTTTGACCACAGTTACTGATTTTGGTTCATGCTAATTGAGTTGTGTTATGATCAGAAGACAAACACAGCTACCATTTTTCATTAGGGGGTGTTTGACTCTACATATTCTGTATGTGGTCTGAGAACAAGATGAGATGAAAGCACTGTGGCAGAATGAAATTTAGAATGCTTGGGCTAGGTTGGTGGGCATGGAAAAGCCTTCTATGGCACTATTAGTAATTGCAGGTCCCACTGTTTCTAGGGATTGCAACATGTCATTAGATCCACTAAGATGCATTAGTGATGGGGATGGTAATAGCACCATGCTGTATCTCCCAAGGTTCTCCTTCAGCCACTAATCCACTGATGATTGTTATTAGTGAGAAAGGCGTGTGCATGTGTAAGATGCATTCTGGCACAATGCTCTCTATATTAGCCTGGTGATTTATTGTCTTGGATGTGCTATCCCTTTTTCTCAAAGCTGCATTCTCCTTTTTCCAATTAATTTTGAATCTGTTATGGCCTCGAACACGAAGGAAGAGAGGAAGATTATCAACAAATACACTGACTGAACCACAAAGTCAAGTGGTATGCTATATATTTTTGGGGGCGATATGGCTGCTTAATTCTGCTCTTCTGTCTTCTTTTGATGTCTTCTTATGTTTTTCTTTGTAACACCCCCCGTCATCTCTAATGCCACCGATTTATGCAATTGCTTTCTCGTGCTTTTCTTTTTTCCGTCTCCTCTTAATTCTTCCATCTTCCACTTTTCGTTGTTCTGCTGTTTCTATAACAACCGCAGGGTCATTTTTCAGTCTCTGTGCTTCACTCTTAATCCTGTTCATGCGACACTCGGCTCTTATTTTCTTGCCGCTTTTTCCTGCTGCGCTCTATATATTGCTTGATTGCACCCTCTCGTTCTGAAAATATATTTAGATCTTAATGTCTTTTTCTCTAGATCTTCTGTCTGTACACTTTGCATTATTCGGTGCACAGTCATACGCGCAAAGGACTTTTCTCACCTCGCTACTTGTTTTTGTGACGCCAAATAGGAATTTGACTTTTTTTTTTCAGCAGGTATCAAAGCTGACACAAATGAGAGCAAGTCTCTGGCTCCAGCCCTGAAATTACTCCTCTGCTTCCCTGCTGTGACCAGCTAGCACTGATGTGTGCTGTGCGTTTGTGGGTGGAAGGGTGGGTGTATTGATGAGGACTGTATGGGACCTCGCTGTGTTTCACCACTGTCACTATGATTGCTGTTTACTGTGGATGCAGATTGCACGGCGCTGATTATGATTACTAGTTGAAATGTGGAGATGGCCTCTGCAGTTTCTTTTGGATTACATTTCCATTGTCTGTTGTTCACATGGGACATTCAAGAAGGGAACAGAGGGAGATGATAGCTTAATGTAAGAAAGTGTAACTAAATAACATGATTTTTGTATTTATTTGTTTGATTTATTTGTCTGAACATGGCTTTTGCTTCTTTTGCTTAAGCCTTAGTTAGACCAGTCTGAAATGTAGAAGTGTTTAACCTTTTAATTATAGCTGTAACTATAGTATAAATGGTTTACCATAATATAAATATTTTATAATAGTATGTGGTGTCTATGAAGAAGTCACTATTAGGGAAATAAAACAAAGAGACAAGGCTAAGATATTCCAGATTAGACAAGAACAGGATTGAAAATGAGTGGCAACAAGTCTCATTGAGTAATGAATCCAAATTGTGACATTTTTGTGTCAAATTGTCATCAGTATGTGCAGAGGAGGTCAGGAGAGAGTCTGCCTGCCTGCTTTGAAGGCTTGGTCATGATTACAAATAAAATTGAACTGAATTGTTTGGATCTTCATTTTGGTTAGTGGTGTTAGGGAGATTTCCAAAATTGAAGAAATTAGGAGAACAGAAAAAGTGCCACAAGATTTTGATCGATCATGCAAAACCATCTGTTTGGCGACAGCTTCATTTTTCAACGTGACGATGATACCAAACACCCTTCAATCCAAGTAAAAGCATACTTGAATAGAAAAACACAGAATGGAACACACACCGCCATGGATTGGCCTCCCCAGAGCCTGGACCTCAACATTATTGAAACCATGTGAGGTCATGTGACAGAGAACAGAACAAAAGGCAGAAACAACCAAAGAACGTCTTTGAATGTTCTTCAAGAAGCCTGGAGAACACTTCATGAAGACTACTTAAAGAACTTGTAAGAAAGCTTGTCTAAGAAATTTCAGGCTGTGATGAAGAATGAAAGTGGTCATAACAAAAACTGATTGTCTTTGCCTTACGTGTCCATAAATGTGTCCACATATTTCAATAATTAGCGGAACCTGTTTCTAATTTTCTTAGCAACATATAGAGAAATTAGTGCTAACTTGAGACTTTTGCACAGTACTGTGTATAGAAGTTTATAAGAACTAAGGCAAGATGTTCAGCTATAAAACGAGCATTAACTCTAAATCATTTTTAAAAAATCATAAAAACTGGACTGATTTTGAAGAAGGTGGTGAAGAGCTGTTCACCAGTATAGAGAGTTAAATATTACTGATTAATCTAAACCTTTTTTTGTTTGTTTTGTTAAAAAAAAAAAAAAGTAGAAAAAGTAGAATTCCATTTGAATAAATAATAAAAACACATATGCTGATGATTTCTGGATATGATTCTTCTGGATTGCCATGAACATGCTGGTCAGCAGAAGTTGGGAAAGAAAATGAATGAGCTAGAGTGATGATGACAGAATAGAGCTTAACTGCGTGGGAAAGTGTAAAGAATAGCCTAGTAGCCTCAACACCAAGAAAGCAGGCAGATCAGTGAATACAGATCTTCCTTACTGAACTTATACAAGAACCAAATTAAATGTAGTTAATAGTGACTTTACTGTAGTGTTTTTACATAAAATGATTCATACTTTAAGTAATTAATGACATTTAATTATACATTTAATAAATTATGCATATATGTCTGATTGTAGTTAAATAACAAATTATGTAATCGATTTATTTTTGGCACTTTTGGCGCTCAATGGTCCAAATTGATACATTGAAATTGATTGAATTTGACCTTAGCCAGTCAGTCTGTAGCACTCATTGGAAAGACAACTGTGTTTCCGTCAAGAGTTATTAGTGGTTGGAGTAAATAGAAGGCTGATTTTCTTTGGAGTCAGTGGTTATGAAAGAAAAGAGCGGCGGATTTCTGCATTAAAACACAGTCAATGAGAGATAAGACAGAAATGAACTAAATAAATACATACTAATGAAGGAACCTAGCCAATGGCTGTGCCTCCGTGGTGTAAGACATGAAACTTTAACCTGAAAGAAGTAAATTATAATATGTAAATGTAAACAACAAAAAAATAAAATAAAATAAAATGAGACTAGCTCTGAACAGATTTTATAATGCTCAATTATTCATCTTTTTGTGTGTTTCTCACTTTTAGTCTTTATTGTTTTATCTAGGCTGACAGATGGGTCAGCTGATGTCTGCCCTTCTTTTGTTTTATATATATGTATATATATATATGAGAGAGAGAGAGCCTCAGTGTGATCATTTTAAATCATTCAGCCATCAATAATGTAGCAAGCTGCATTCATAAACTGTGTGCATGTGATGCACAGGCACAGCTACCTGCTAATTAGTGCTAAGTAACAGGCTCGGTTTCACTCTCCAAAACTGAAGCACATACTTTTTGGATGGTCTGTACCCCACAGCAAATTATATTATTTGTCACATACTTCTGTTAAAAAAATGCTCCAAAAATCACCACAAACAGAGGACCAGTTCAGTGAAATGAGTTAGTGGAGGTGAGACCCAGCAGACAGCTACCTGGTTCTGCCATCTATGTTGGCGCATCTGACAACCAAAACTTTATCAATATCCAAATAAATAAATAATTTTTTTTAAAAAATGCAGTAGTAACCTATCTCTAGAGCCCGAAACTGTTTTATGTAACGACCTGTATACTTGCTTTTCATGCTGTTACTGTAAGTTGGGCATTTTAACATGGGAGTCTATGGAGATGGACTTGGTGTTGGAGTCACCCTCAAGTGGTCACTCGTTGTACTGCAGTTTTTGGCACATTTGTTGGCAAATTTTTCAGCCCCAGAGGTTGGTTTTAGATTAATTAACACTTGCTGGAAGGCGTCATCACACTTACACCAGGATAATGAGTTGTCATAAACTGAAGAAACACTCTTCTTCTCTCCAGTCTGTCTTCTGCTGTTCCTCTCCATGGTCATCGCTACCCATTACCTCTCACACACACACACACACACACACACACACAGTAACAGTAGAGGTTTGCGCAACCATAGCTGAGTGCAAAATGCAGTTGAGACACTCACATTGTGCTCCAATGAAACAAGGGCAAATAAATTGCATAAATATATGTTTATGCTTGTTGCCCTTTGTTTGTTACAGGGAGCTTCTTGGTATGGAAACACCGCACTGCATATTTCAAACATAGTATTTGACTTCAACTAAAACTGCCTTCTTGTTTTCCTTGTTCTTCAGGTCCAGAGTGGTACTTGGTCAGAGTGGAGTTAACGGTGACGGATGTAAATGACAACACCCCAGAATGGAGCATGGTTCCTGCTCCCTACCTTGCTGTGGTTTCCCCTGATGCCTCTGCAGGTTCACTGGTCTACAAGCTCTTTGCTGAGGATGGGGACGAAGGCAACAATGGTGAAGTGGAGTACTTTTTGTCCGACGGTAGGTGAAAATGCTTCTTCTTTTTTACCAGCATAGTGTGTTAAAGAAGCAGGTTGACTGTTTACGGCATCACAAAAATCACAAAACAAAACTAAAATGTTTTTTGGGAGACGGTAATGTAACGGAAGAGCTATGGAAGTGACAAGCTAACAGTAAGCTGCTAATAGCAAACATATAACTACAGTGTTATATGAATCATGTGTTTTTGTGTGCTTTTGCAGTTTTTGTAGTTGCTGGTTTTCTTGAGGTGCAGTGCATTTGACCTCGCAGGGCCACCGTAGCTAACAGCTATAAGGGATTTCAGTAGTAAATAGCAAACCGCAGAACATTTGGCTTTTCACTAATTACACTGAAAAAAGTAAACAAATTATATACAAAACCTCTGAACAAAGAGACATTTGTTGGTGCTGGCATTTTTAATAAAACAAAAGTCTCGGTTGCATAAATCATTTGCTTGATTTAAAATGTTTTGTTGTTTTGATCAGTGCTTTTTTTTGAATGTTCTGTATGGTGCAGAATCAGGTATACACTCTCTTTGAGCTGTTGCCCTCTGCAGTGCTGGTGTTTTATGCGCACACAATTCTCCAGTGTCTTGTCAGTTTATTTTCCACTGTGCAAAATAATTGCTTTTGTTATTGTCTGCTTTGTAATGATTTCTTGTCCCTGTTTTAGAATCTGTTTAAAAAGATGATTTTTCAATTTTCCTCATGGGGATGCATTGGAATAAACTGACTGAAAAATTATAAGAAAAAACATAGACATATTATTGTTACTATCTATGCTAAACTTTTCAATTTAAATGCTCAATCCCACCTCTCAAAGTTTAACTTCTAAAAATGCAGTATATTTTGGATCAAGGTCTTATTGAATCCTGTTATTCTGAATACAGGTCATGAATTTTAACACCCCAGTTCCTGTGATTTTTGCATTTTCCTCTCAGCAACTTTGAATACTGATTGTCCAGTCATCTTATTTTATTGGTGAATGCTTAGAATGCACTTAAATATTTTTGACAACTTTTGAAAGCAACTTTTGTACAAAGTGTTTTGCCCTGTGGTCCTTTTCACTGGATGATCTCTGTTGTTGTGTGTTGCCTTATTTGCTTATCTTGTCTTTGGTGTATTACCCTTCTGTATATGATCAAACAAATCGTCCGCAGGTGGTGATGGTCGTTTTGAAGTGGACAGGAAGACCGGCCAGGTACGAACTACGGGCCTTCCCCTGCAGCGGGACAGAGAATACCTGCTGACAGTGGTGGCTGCTGACCGGTTGGGCAGCCGCAGTGCTCCTGCTGTCATCTCTGTGGTTGCTGGACCCCGGCCACCACAGTTTACCAATGCCTCCTTCACTATTGCAATACCTGAAAACACCCCTGAAGGACAACCGTGAGTTTACACACATTCATCCACTGAAATCCCTTACTGGGCATCTACATGAAACAATATACATGATATTGACTGCACACACACACATCTGCTGTTTTCCTTTTACTATACTTTACCATGATTAATATTAATGATAATAAATAGTACTATTACTTTGTGTCTAAAAAGACACATTCATCATGGGCATTTAATGTGTAGACTTTTATTTATTTATTTATTGGCTGTGATCTTAGATCCTCGTGTTTTACAGACTAAATCCATACTGTGGCTCATTTAGCCTTTAGCATGTGTAGCAGGGTAAGAGGATTACCTTTGAGTATTTATTTACATACACAGTAGGAATAGGTAGTCATCGACATTTTTGTAGTCACATTCTTAGCAGAAAGCCCTCTCTGGTGCCATATAGGGCTGTAACGTTTTCCATCATCTATCAGAACAATGAGCATTAAACTACCAATCACAAAATAAAAATATGATCTTCTGTGCAACTCAGTGATGACAAAAGGAGCTTTGCTAAATGTTTGTTGAGATAAACTTAAATAAATAATATCCTTAAAGTAAAAAATGTCGACCATGGCATTAGCTGAGTTGAGTTCAGCTCAGCTGCAATCCTGGCAGATCAGCTCATCTCGATGCCAGCCAACATCAGCTTTTCTCAGCTAGTACCCTTCTAAACATCCACTTAGCAGATCTTATAAAGGGCTCTCGATTAATGTTTCTTTAGCCTGGCTTGAGGTAATGTGTATCTGTAAACTGCTTTGCAACCCAACTTAAGGCAGTGGGTAGGACTAAAGGTATCTCAAGAGAGCTGAGTTTTGTCAGACTGCACAGCAGACTTTTTTCGGTGTGTGAATTAATCTTCCCCTACTTAACAGACCCCTCCTACAGCAAGACATATACTTCCATCGGCCATAACATTAAAACGCGTCATTCTTGGGGATGTTACTCAGGCGTGCCAGACCAGCACATCACACATCTAACAGCAATCCCTGACGGCAACAGCCTCCCCCAGCAGAATAGCATGCCCCACCACACTGAAAAACTGCTCAGGAAACACTGTGAACATGACAGAAAGCCTAAAACAGCTGTAGTATTTCCTGTTCAGCATTATCCAACAATTCAGTAAGTATCTAAACAATATATTTTGGACAAGTTAGTGCGATTCATGCAGAGAGCTACTTGGAGAAAACCTTCTCTAATAAAAAAAAAATGACCTGAAACAACAGCAAACCTTTTACCAAAACAGTGAATAAATGCAGCCAAAACAATGCTGGAGTCAACCAGCTAAAGGCCTCACTGAAACTCCATATAACATCTGTGGACAGACTTTAAGATGGCACTTCAGACATTTCCCTTTCAACCTGGTAGAGACAGGATCTAACAGGAAGAATAGTCCAAATTATTATAAACTACAGTGGATCAAAAATACAACTGTAAATAAAAGATTTCAGTTTCTGATTTTTAATACACTTAAAAAAGACTCATAGAAACATATTTTCATATTGTGATTATTATGTGATTATTGTGATTATCTATAAGGCAAGAATAAAACAAGCACACAAAGAGATTATTTTCTGACTTTCATTGATAAAATTAGCACTGATGTCCTTGTATTGGCTTCAGGGTCCACCTGCAGTCTCTTTACTGGGACTGACATATTTCCTCCTTTGTTCATCAGGGAAATTAGCACATTTATAATAAATGCAGTGTGTGAAAAAGTAATTACCTCCTAAACCTAATAACTGGTTGTTCCACCCTTGGCTACAAGAACTGCAATCAAGCAGTTGTGATAACTGGCAATGAGTCCTTCACATCGTTATGGAGGAATTTTGGCCCACTGTTCTTTGCAGAATTGTTTCAGTTCAGCCACGCTGGATTGTTTTCAAGCATGAGCGGCCTGTTTAATGTTATGCCAAAGCACCTCAATGGAATTTAACTCCAGACTTTGGCGAGGTCACTCCAAAACCTTCATTTTGTTTTGTTCTTTTGAGTCATTCAGAGCTGGACTTGACTCAGTGTTTTGATTCATTTTCCTGCTGCATAACCTGAATACAGTCGAGCATTGAGACTAAAACCGATGGCTAAATTGTCCTTCTGGGTTTTTTGGTAGAGTGCAGAATTCTTGGTTCAATTAATTGCAACTAGTTGTCCACGTCTGGACAAAGCAGTGGTTTTCTAACCAGAACTCCCAGGAAGCTATATTTGCCCAGTGTCTTTCTCATTGTTGAATCATGAACACTGACCTTAACTGAGGCAAATGAGGCCTGCAGTTTTGCAACTGCCTGCAGATGTTGTTCTGGGTTGTTTTGTGTCCTCCTCGATGAGTCGTCTATGTACTATTGGAGTAATTTTGGTAGCCCAGTTACTCTTCTAGAGCTTCACCAATGTTCCAAGTTTTCTCCATTTGTGGATAACTGCTCTCATCGTGGTTCACTGGAGTCCCAAAGCCTCAGAAATGGCTCTGTAACCCTTTTTTCACTGATAGATACAGTGAAAGTGACTTTGTTTCTCATTGTGAGATGATGTGGGTAGCATTTTTCCCTTCATACAGTGAAATAATTTAAAAACTGCATTTTATATTTACTCAGGTTATCTGTGTCTAACATTGAAATTTCTTGTAATATTTGAAATATGTAAGTGTAAAAAAAGGTGCAAATAACTAAGAAATCATGAAGGGGGCAAATATTAGCATTTTTATACATGTATGTGCTTTCTCCTTATACCTCTCTTAGTGTTTTCAGGAAAAGGGCCGCCTTATCTATGGAAAACTATTCGTCACTCAAACATTTAAAAAAAACACACATTTTGAATACATTATTTCAAACGGCTTATCTACTTGATCATTTTGCAGGTTTTGCACATGAAGTCAACTGTGTTCTTTTTCTCCATGTCTTTCCAGCTTCTTGGTAACACCTGCTGTGTCCTTCCAGAAGAAACCAATCAGCTACAGTCTGCTTATCAATCCCAGTAGTCTCTTCTCCATCTCAGCAGAGACTGGTGAAATCAGCCTGACGCGCCCTATTGACTACGAGAGCGACCAACATCGCTACTTGCTATTGGTGCGAGCGAGTGAGGGGATGGAGAGCATGAGCAGTGCAGCCGAGGTTTGTGTGCATAAATATTTATATATATATATGGGTTTGTGTATGTGTATGTTTGTGAGTTTGAGATGTAAATTTCAAGAAAAAAGTCACATTTTCAATGCCAAATCCCTTGACTTGATGGTCTTCAAAAGTCAAAAGATTGGTGGCATTTCACATCTGCTTGTCAAGTCTTAGAAAGTTTGTATACAATACTTCAATAAATATTTGATTAAAAAAAAGGAAAAATCTGCTGTCAAAAAATGATGCAATATCAATTGTTGTCTTCACACAGTATTGCTGTCTTTGAGCTGCTAATATACAAGCCACAGCCACCAGAATTGTATACCCTGTGCACTGATAGTTTGTAAGATAGCAGTTGAATTGTGGTGATTGTGATTTGTGTAATATTTTTGCAGACAGTCAACATAATCACACATGTTCATAAGCTGTCTGAAGCATCCTTGAGCAGAAATTCTTGATTCGTGCTGTGAAAATGTGGTCATAGTTAGTGATTCCCAGTTGCTTCATAGATGGTAATCACTGTGAATGCTCCACTTGAAATAATAATGTGCTTCGAGGTTTCCTGATTTACACCTTTTTTAATGAAAGTTTTTTCTTTACGTGGCATCAGCAGTAATGTAGATTATATAACATACTGTCTCATGAAAATCCTATCTGGAAAGTGAAACTTTTAAATTTATCAGTTGATGTATGTTCTAACCTTTGACTATGGTCGTTAATACTGGGTAACGACCACAAGCATAAGGTTGGGAATAAAAGCAGCAGGTGGGTGGCTGGGCTCAGCCTTAGAGATGGGGTGAAGGCTCAGACATCTAACGGGAGCTCGGAATAGAGGTTGTGTCGCTACGTGTCAATAGGAGACAGCTGGCGCTTCTGCTCAGGGTGCCTCCTAGGTGCCTCCCTTTGAAATCTTTTGGGCATGCTCAACTGGAAAGACACCCAGGAACACCTAGGGATTCCCCAGGAAAAACTTCAAATCGTAGCCAGGAAGAAGTACATCTGCAATGCCCTGTTTAGCCTGCTGCCACCTCAACCTGACTTGGAGAAAGTGGGACAGATGGACGGACTGACAGCGGGACGAACGCCCTCCACCTGAATTTATGAAAAAAGTTATCTTCACCTTGAGAGACATGTCTCTGTTTTTGTGAACATTGTTTCCTGTAAAACCCGAATAGATTTGTCTGGCTGCTTTAGGATTCCCAATGACTTCCTCACGTTTTCAGGAAGTGAGACAGAACAGCGGCTGACCGCTGCAGGCGCTGATGCATCTGGTCTGGTTTCCATCATTACTCTAGCCTCAGGCTAAAAGATGTCCTGCTGAACCAATCTGTCCTCAACTGCTCCACTTTGGGCCTCTTTGGCCTACAGAGCAACAAAAGCCTGTGTGGAGAAGGAGAGTGAGGAAAAAGAATGGGTGAATGAGGAGAAGATTTCTGAATTTAGTGGCAAGAAGAAAAATACTGTTGGAAAGAAAAAAGGGAAGAAAATGGCAGGTAGTTTTGTATTGTACCACAGCCTTCTTAGCCCCATGCCTGCCCAAGAGCTATCCCTGTGTTCAGTTTGATCAGCACTCAAAAGCCTTCGCCTTCTAGGCGCTGCAACAGCCGCTTCTTTGTCTCTGCAGTTTAACGCAGCCAGACAGAAACTATGCTTTGTGTGATAAATGGTGAACATAATGCCGATGATGTGCCCACATTTGATTCAATTTCTGTTTTAAAACAGTTTGGCTTGTTGTCTGGCATTTGACGTTAGAAATATGTCTCAGAGCATGCCTTTTGATACGGAGCGTTAACAGAAAAATTGTTGGTACTGCTTTGAATTTTCTCTCATACATTTTTGTCGGAAATGCTTTATGTGATGGTAATCAGTACAAGGATTTTCCTGGCCAGAACTGAGTGCTTAGCAGTCTGTATCAGCAGTGGAAAACTGGTGTTGTGTAGGCTAATCTTGTTGACAGTGTAAACCTTTTACAGATCCTCAGTGCTTTATATGAGCTATAATTCATCTACGCTTGCCTCCTGAACAAAATTACATTATCACTCTTTACATCACAGTTGGATAATGGAGGGCTCAATACATACAGCTTAAGTTGTTTTTTGAGGTGTGGTTATTCCAGACAGTGTTTTTCTGACAATGATCTACATGGTACTTCAGGATGTTTTTTGCCGTCTCACTTGTTAAACAGACAGCAGGCCTCTGAATCAGTACGCTGGCCCCCGTGCACCATCCTGTGACATTATCGAGGGCAATGCTGATTGATAGTAGTTTAAACATTAATGTTTTAACACAGCAGTGTTAAGCGGAGACTTAACTCCAGTTAGACTTTAAAAAGCTCTTCAAAAATATGTTAACAGTAGAGAGAAAATTATGCTTTTGCTACTTAAGGCATTTGAATTTGAGATTTAAAAAAAGCAAGTACTTTTGAAGGCCACTACATGTGGGCTTTGTTCGCTTCTCATTACATTTTCTTCTTTTTAAAGGATCTGGCGCTCTTGTAGTGAAATGATCATTTGTTTATAGCTTCTACCAAGGAGAACCATAAATGGGGCTTGAGTTCATCCAGATCTGGATCCAGGAATTTTTCTGAAGGAACTTTTTCCATTGCAAGTGCAAATTTGGACATCCTATGTTATATCTTCACAGGGTTTATGTCAGCGGACTACAAGCCCAGTGATGTACCACACCAAAGTTGAACTCCCCCCCCCACCCCCAGATCCAATAGGTTATCTAATGTATGATAATAGCTTATTATTGAAAAACTATAAAGGGATTAAAAAGGAGGCAAAATGTATAACTTTATTCTGTTTTACATATCTTCTATCTCCACCTGTTAATGCAGGATAAGTCATTCTTTGAATGAGGTCCTGTATTTGTATGTTCAATATCCATGTGCAGCCCTACTGTTCTGTCTGTGCCACCTCACTGATAGCAAAAGAGCAGGTTGGATAGCACTAATCAGTAAACTATGATAGACATCCACTCGATCCAGAGACTTACTGGACTTTAACTTTTCTGTTTTCAATTTTCTTTTAAATTCTATGTTTCATTAGATTGAAATAAATGAATGAAGAACCTTTTACTAAAAAACAGTTTTGGTAATCTGAAGAGTGAAATGTCTGAATGGCCAAACTGGGTTTTATCTATTTTTAATTTTCAAAAATGAATCTTATTTTTTTTAATTTTAATGGGTGTCATGGACCAAGCAGTAAAGCATAGAGGACACAGGTGTTTAATTCAAAAATTGGGTTTTATTGACTCAAAAATATGAAAGATAATTAACAAAGCCGAAAACTTAAACAGGCAGACCAATAAAAGAAAGGTCAACTCAATAAACTAAACTCAAAATAACAACTAACAAAACCTCAAACAAACATAAGACACTGAAATTATTCTTCTTCTTCTTCTTCTTCTAAATTTTAGAAGAGGTAATGCACAGAATGGTGCATTACCACCAACAACTATACCTACTGATATGACACATGAGGGAACTTAAATGCTGACTTAGCTTAACCATATGACACACAAGGGGAAAACAAAATGGCTGCCACATAACCAACTAACACAAAACAATTAAACAAACTCCAAACACCCCCCCCAGACAGTGAAGCATGTGGTTCAGTGCAGTGAGGCTGCATTTTGCCACACCTTTTGCCAACCAGGAAGGAGAAGCCAAACCCCCAGGTAACTCAAACAAAGAAAGATGTATTAATATAACACAAAACAGAAATTTGACCTTGCAGTGTTGATATGTGTGCACTCCATATAATACTGGAAAATAAGTAAAATACATTTAAAGTAGTGACTGCAAAGTAAACTAAAGTGAAGCAGCTAGTGGTGAGGTGTGGAGCTTACTATGTGTGGCTTACCATCACAATGAGTGAATTAAAATGGGTTTATTAAAATTCTTATAAAGCTATCAACAGAATATGAATTCTTTGAAATTCAGTTTTATTTATATATTTTGCCAAATTCAAAGAGTGGATTCTTTATATTATAAAGTAAAGAGCTTACAATAGTACTGAGAAAATCTTCTTTAGCCAACTATCCCAGTAAAAGTTTTTTTTTAAGAAAGCGCCATCTCTTGGTGACACTGTGCAATTAAATGAAAGGGGCGTGTTTATTGTGGAAGGAGGCGGGACTCTGAGCGGCTGACTGTTGGCTGACAGTAGCTGTCAGAATTATTTTTTAAAAACTTAACAAAAGTTAGAGTTATAAAAATGAAGTTATGCAAACACTATCGTGGCTGTCAATTACAAGCCAATTATTTTTGATCCAACACTGGAGTAGATGTTTTGTGCATTCTCAGGGGGGACAAAATGCTGGCTGTCACCATAAACCCCAACTCATCTGATGCTCTATCTGTTTACGTATGGTAAAACCCGGCTATATTGTAGTATACCACATATCATACCACATATGTTCATGTGCTCATTTTTGTAAAGTGCTGCACAAGAGAGGAATTTGCTATTGACATTGAATGTTTGTCTGGATGTGATACCACAGTGACTCTCCCCACACTGGCAAACATGCAGCAGTCAGCATCTTCAAAGGATGCACTCATGTGGAAAAGAGAAAAAAAGTGAAAACACAGCTAAAATGGCAAAGGGCAGACAAACGGTTTCAGGGCGAGTTCAGGGTTTGCGTTACAGACTGCTAAATGTAACTGTCACTTTTTATTATAGTGGAACGTGTAATCAAAATATTTTCACTAACCTGTCACTATGTGTCTGTTTATTTAGTTTATCACAGAGATGCAGACAAAAACTAACCAAAGTTCATCACGAGAGTCACCATACAGTGGCTGGCATGGTCTCAGTGATAAACTCCAGCTCACTGGATTCATCTGCAGCATGTCAATTTTAGAGGTTCATAATATACTCTTGCTCTTTCTCCCTGCCATCTGCCTCAGGAAGGCCCATATTGGATTTTGCATTAATTAAGACATGTTCTCTTGAGATAAGTAACCAATCGAATGGCATACGGCTACTTGTGACCATGCCAAAATAAACATATTCTGATGGCATTTTGGTTGTAAGCCTTCTGTTTGATTTTAGACAAGTATGAAGCTGTCCTGAGATTGGAGACATGTGCTGTACTTGCAAGAATAGTGCCTAGCAACTGAAATACTTATCCACAGAAAGGCATCTGTTAGTCAGAAAATTTCATGAGTGTAAAGTATAGAACTTTATGATGGAAGCTGTTGTTTTTTGTCTTTTTCTGCGACACTTTTTCCCAGTAGCAGGTTTAAAAAAAAAAAAAAATCACCTATTAATTTGTTTTCCATAGAGGACTGCCAAATAACGCAACCTCTTTTCTGCTTTTGATTTTATTCTACTTTTCAGAAATCTGCTGCCATCTATCAAAATAGGAAACAGACGTGCCGTATTTTTGTGCACTGGAGTCACTGAGCATGACTTTAATTTGCAGGTAGTTTCCAAGTTTCTCCCTCCAGGAGTGATAGCTCATCGGCACCATTAGTTACCTAACCAGCCTGAGACCTGCCTGCAGCTTCCCAAGTGTGTGCACGTGCGCACATTCCCGTGTGCGTGCGTTTGAGCCCATCTTGCTGTATTACGGCTGACTTCCCCTCTCTTCTCATTCAATCTTGCCTTTCCTCAGCCTTGTATGCACTCATACTCTACCTTTGTATATCCTACCCACCTATCACTATTTCCTGTCCGGCTAGGGCATAGATTTGCTCATTAGGACATGCAAACGCGCACACAGACACATAGAAACACAAAAAAAAGGTTGACAGTTATTGGCAAACGCACACAAATCACCTCAGGGAGTTGACATGGGCAGATTTTATTTTGTTGTTCATTGCTTTGCAGCTGATCTTTGCTGAAGGATTAACTGATATTACAGAATTTCATCTTACCTACCAGGACTTAATACCAGTGGTATTTACAAAGCACTCACTGTGTGCATGCGATTGTGTCTAAGGTGTGTGTGTGTGTGTGTGTATACGTACAGCTTTGTTTGGGGGGAAAAAGAAGAGGGGCTGAGGGTCAGAGGCTTGCCTGCTAGCCCATGTCTATTTATTGCTCTTGGAACACTTGAAGCAGGCAGTCAACATCTGGAAGGAGATGCTTTGTTTGCCTTTATGTCCCAAACGAACAGAGCAGTATTACAGTGTCTTAGCAAGGCAAACACCTTCATGCTCACGCTAAATAAATTCATCCTTGCACACCACTCATTTGTTAGCTCAGGGCTTGCAAGAAACTGCACGGGGTTCCACTCTCCGCTGACCAACAAGAGGGACCACAGTGCTAGTTCACTTGCAGCTTCTTCCCTGTGGCGGGGCCAATAAACCACAGGGATCAGGGTCAGGGCCTGGATTTGGAGGAGGTTGAGATGAAGCTTCTTTTTGGTTGGAGATGGGGTTAATTTGGGTTACTCACACATGAAAATGACTCTGTATGCAAAGAAAACCAATTTTGGACAGTGCCTGAAGTAGTAATCCCAGATTTAAAATTTTCATGACACTGTGCCAGTATGACTCTGAATCTGCAGCATTTCTGCTGATTGGCTTAGCAGCTTTTACATGTTCATAGACAGAAGCAGTCTGAGATTAGAAATGCAAATGCTTCATTGTTTTAATTGTGTTGTATTATTTTGTATTTCATAAATGTTTTTTGTTTTTTTACCAGAATGCTTGAAAGGAATTTCAACATAAATAACAGAAAATACATGAATAATAACAAACTGTCTGACCCAGTTCATGTGGACATGCTAACTTTTATTTGTCAGAGCTTGCTTTAGGACTTGACTTGTACGTTTTCCCTGGAAGTATTTAACATGCCACACACATTTTACTGGCCTGATGCCTACTAGAGAAGATGTAAGATGTGCAAGGCATTCTTTTTCTTTTTTTGTTTTTGTTCAGTTATGGGAGCATAAGCATTTGTTACATATGACCAGTCGTGAGTAAAAACGTGGAATTCTGTACAAGAAATAAAAACAAGAAGAACTGCTTGATTTCTTTAAAATGTGTTACTGACTATTTAAATGTTCAGAAACAATTTGAACACATAGATTAATTTAATCATAGCCTCTTTTCCCTTCTTTTCTTGTCCTTTTCTCTCATCATCTCCCTCTCAGGTACGGGTAGTTATTACTGATGAAAACGACTGCGTTCCTGAGTTCCTCCAGTCGATTTACAGCAAGGATGGTGTACCAGAGACTGTGACAACAGCAACCTCCCTGCTGCAAGGTAAGACAAATCTCAAAATACCTGTTTGAGTACCATTCATAACCCACCAGCTTCACTGAGTGCATTCTTTATTTTTAGATTCACATTATTAATTTAAAGCTCAACTTACTACCCTGTATCAGTTTCTCATATGCAAGGGAAATTTAACATTGCACATTGTCTTCCCTCACCTACAGAAGTAGGTTCATCTTATTTTTTTATTCATCTTCATGTTATTAATTAAGAAATCCTGCAATGGTGTTTGTGCATTTTTTCACTGGGCTGAATTAAATATTTTCAAGTAAAACTCTCAGAATTGCAAGGACCTTTATTATGTGTGCCTGTATTTGGTGACTTTTAAAAGAAAAAATGTGAGAGAAAAAAATAACAATCCGCGTTTTACCTCTTGTATTCCCAGTTAAAGTTAAGCCAGGTGCAGCTCAGTGGGCAAGCGCATGCCTCTGTGGGAGCTGTGATATGCAAATGTTTGAGAAGCTTTGCTGTAGCGGCTTTCGGAACAAAACAAGAGTGCCTGCGCTTCTTTAACATTCATGTGTTTTGACTGGTCAGGAAACAGAGTAGGTACTTGTCAGCACCGGCATCACCGCTACTTTCATCAGTGCAGCTGCTGTAGCCTCTCCGTTCCTGTAAAAACCCAAAGGGAACGCTTATGTTTCATCTCTTTGCGAAGAAATGGTGATGCCAACTGTTGTGGGTATGTCACTGTGACACTTAGTGCTTTTTTTAAGACTGCCAACACAACTGACAACAGAGTTTTTCCGTCTTCTCTCGGAGACTGTTACTATCTCCTCTAAAACATTGTTGCTTTTTTATTAAAACTTAGACATCTGTTTGTTTATAGCTTTAAACAGATCAATCTCTAGCTTTTTGAACAGGTAAACTTTAAACAGGCCAAGAATGAAAACGCAAATATATTTTAATTGCTTACAACAACTGTGTAAAAACGACTGTAGGTATGACACCATATAGGAAATGTCCATTAGCTTTGAATTCATATTAAACCAAAAAACAAACAAACAAAAAAAAGCCTTGTTATTTTTTAAATAATGAATAATTAGTTACATGGACTAGGTGTGTTTTTAGTGTTTTTTCTAAACATCTAAGAACAGCTATGACCTGTAAAATCATGTTGTATTCTGAGAAAGGTTACTTGTTTTCAGGTGAAATTTAACAGCAAACATGTATGAATAAACAAAAGAGGTGTTAAAATTGTTTACATTGCTTGGAAATTTTGCTCGTATGCTTCAATTTGCAACATTGTCCTGGAGAAAATAAGCTGAATTTTATATGTAACTAAATTCAATTCAAAATCTTGAAAATCTCATAAACACAAAAAGTATTCACATAAATCACAGAAAACATATTCAATTCAATTCAGTTTTATTTATATAGCGCCAAATCACAACAACAGTCGCCTCAAGGCGCTTT